>JAHIAM010005068.1:0-78303 GCA_021605205.1 Aegilops longissima | reverse complement strand
GTCGGTATCCTCGCCAGCTATGTCGCCGAGGCGGTCGTGGACGCCGGGAAGTAGTCTTGAGTCCGGGCGTCCGTGATGAAGAAGTCAGAGTCGCAAAGCACTCCCCAAAACCTTATCACCCTTCTCCGTGCAGGACTCAAAAGGTGCGTTTTCGGTGGCCTACTGTCCCGACTCGCGGTGCACGCCGCAAGCCGGGATGAGGAAGACAACAGCAGCGCAGAGATTGGAACCGGTGGCGAGAGGAAGGAGAATTTCTGGTGCGTCTCTCTGAGAGGAGCGACCTCCCTTTTATAGGTGCAAGAGAAGGAGGCGAGAGGGCAGCGACGGATGGTGAAACAAAGAAACGAAGACGAAGCGAACAGCCAGCAGCCGAAGGGCTGCAAGGTTCGCATTCAAACTCCACTATCGCAAAAACTTTTCAGCTTCCGTGTGACCTTTCGTATACCCATAGTGCTTGGCAAAAATTTAGACATCGGCTCAGCTCATTCCCGCAACCCACGGCGCGTCGTGACGAGGCGTGGCGTGGCGTGGCGAGGCGGGCGGCGGAGCAGGAGCGCGCGTGGATGTCCTGCCTTTTCTCATGCTCGTACAAGTGGGGAAGGAGCCTCCCTTATAAAGAGGTTCAACTCCCTCTAAACTAGCAATGTGGGACTAAACTTTAGTTCCACCTCTTGCCTTGCACGAATGGGCTGCGTGGGCCTCTAGGATTTATTAGGAATTTCTGAAACTGCTATCGGGCTAGGCCCAAATAGACAAAAATTCCAGCAATCCCCCACCAGATCCCAGAGGCACACAAAATTTTCCTTTGGTTCCAAAACACTGTTTTATATACCGGTACTGTAGTGGAGACTGTTAAGTTGAACTTCCACCTAGAACCCTGTGCTACACTAGTAAGCAACTTGAATAGTGGACTAGGCCTTGAACTTCAAGTTTTTTGCGAATCTAGCTTCACATAAAGCCTGGACCGATACGTGGCTACCGTGGGTCTTCCCCACGGGTGGAGGTTATGTGTCATACTCCGAGACCTTTCATGAGTTTACTATAGAGAACCCTACTCTCATAGATTGCGACATTTAACAATCAGACTCATATAGGTGTGTTCTTCAAAAGATGTTCTGCAGGACAACATCTCTGCTTCAAAGAGCCACTTAGAACACATTAAGATATACATCAACCTGCCATGCAGATTAGGAGAGTATTGCATCTTCATGGAGTGGTATTTTTAACAGTAAGGATACTCTCCTCCCAGTTGACCAATAGCTTGTCTTCCATATCTAATTCACGGGATCTCCGATCACAAATAATATGTTACCACTGTGAACAACTCATATTGTGGGTCTCATACCCATCTCCCTCGATGCATTACCTATCACATTACGTGATAGACCCTTAGTAAAAGGATCTACCAGATTTTTAGATGTTTGGATATAATACAATGCAATAACTCCGGAGTTTTTCATTTTCCTGACAGACTTTAACCTTGTCTGAACTTGTCTTGATGACTTCATGTTATCCTTTGAACTGTTCACTTTCGTGATCACAGTTTGATTATCGCAGTTCATAAGGATACCCGGTACAGGTTTCTCAACAACCGGCAAGTCATTCAAGAGCCGACGAAGCCAATCTGCTTCGACCGTAGCTGTATCTAGTGCTGTGAGTTCTCCTTCCATTGTTGACCTCGTTAAGATGGTCTGCTTGCAAGACTTCCAAGAATCAGCGCCACCTCCATGAGTGAATACATATCCGCTCATGGCCTTTATTTCATCAAGATCGAGATCCAGCTTTGAGTCATCAGACCTTCAAGCACCTTTGGGTGCCTAGTGTAGTGAATTGCATAATTCGCAGTGCCTTTCAAATAACGTAAAACTCTCTCTAGAGCTTTCCAATGCACATCTCCTGGTTTTGAAACAAACCGACTCAGTTTGCTAACAGCAAAAGAGATGTCAGGTCTTGTAGCACTGGCTAAGTACATAAGCGAGCCAATAATCTGAGAATACTTCAATTGATCTCTAGCAATTCTTCGATTCTTTCGGAGCTGCACACTAGCATCATATGGTGTTGGAGAGGACTTGCAGTCACTATAGCCAAAGCGACTCAAGATCTTTTCCACATAGTGAGATTGAAGCAATGTAATCCTTCATCTCAAAACAGCAAGATAGGAAATCCATCATCATCTCTCAACAACTTGATGTTCAGAATGACATCAGCCACTCCTAAATCCTTCATCTCAAAACAGCAAGATAGGAAATCCTTGACCTCCTTAATAACATTCAGATTTGTTCCGAAAATCAGTATGTCATCAACATACAAGCAAAGCATAACTCCCTCTCCCCCACCTTGGCGATAGTACACACATTTGTCAGCTTCGTTCACAACAAAGCCTGCAGCTGTTATAGTTCTTTCAAACTTCTCATGCCACTGTTTGGGTTCTTGCTTGAGTCCATACAAGGACTTCAGCAACTTGCACACTTTCCCTTCCTGACCATCTATTACAAACCCATTTGGTTGTTCCATATAAATTTCCTCATCCAACTCTCCATTTAGGAAAGCAGTCTTAACATCCATTTGATGAACGAGAAGACCATGTGAGGCAGCTAGTGAAAGTAGAACTCAAATAGTGGTCAGTCGAGCCACAGGTGAGTAAGTATCCACGAAGTCTTCACCTTCCTTTTGGGTATAACCCTTTGCCACGAGCCGAGCCTTGTACTTTTCAATAGTACCATCAGGCCTAAGCTTCTTCTTGAATAACCATTTGCATCCTATAGGTTTGCACCCATAAGGACGATCAGTTAACTCCCAAGTTTCATTCGCCAAGATGGAATCCATCTCGCTACGAACCGCTTCCTTCCAGTAGTCAGCATCTTCTGATGCATGGGCCTCCGAAATAGAACTGGGAGTGTCATCTATGAGATGCACAAGAAAATAATCACCAAAGGACTTTGCAGTCCTCTGTCTCTTGCTCCTAGTAGGAACTTCATTGTTTTCCTCCACAGACTTTCAAGTGTTCCATCGAAATGGCCGGTTCGGTAATTGTAACGGTTCCCGATTCGATGAACTAGGCATTTCGATTAGATGAGGTAGCCATATCCTTCATGGGAAAGATATCTTCAAAGAAAGTCGCATCATTCGACTCCATGATCGTACTGACATGCATGTCAGGTTCCTCAGATTTTACAACCAAGAATCTATAGCCGATGCTATGAAAAGCATATCCCAGGAAAACACAATCCACAGTTTTTGGTCCCAGCTTCCGCTTCTTTGGAATTGGCACATTGACTTTCGCCAAACAACCCAGGTTCGTAGATAAGAGAGCTTTAACCTTTTCTTCTCCCATTCCTCGAATCGAGTTATCTCTTTGTTCTTTGTGGCAACTCGGTTTAGGACATGACATGCATTCAATATCGCCTCCCCCACCATGCCTTGGAGAGACCCGATGTGTCTAACATGGCGTTAACCAAATCAGTTAGAGTACGGTTCTTTCTTTCGGCCACCCCATTTGACTGAGGTGAGTAGGGAGGCGTCCTCACATGGATTATACCATGTTACGCACAAAAAGCATCAAATTCATTGGAAAAATACTCTCCACCATGGTCGGACCTAAGCCTCTTGATTTTTCGATCAAGTTGGTTTTCCACTTCAGCTTTATAGATCTTCAAAAAGTTCAAAGCGTCATCCTTAGATATCAGAAGATACACATGGCAGTATCTAGTGGAGTCGTCAATTAACATCATGAAATATTTCTTTCCACCTTTTGTCAAAACACCATTCATTTCACATAGATCTGAATGTATAAGTTCTAGTGGTACAAGATTTCTCGTCTCCGCAGTCACGTGAGACTTACAAGGTTGCGTAGCTTGCACACACACTTGACACTTAGATCCCTTGACAGTGGTGAAACTAGGGATTAAGTTCAACTTCGCTAGTCGTGACATGCAACCAAAGTTAACATGACAAAGACGTGAATGCCACACATTTGATTCACTATTGTTGCAAATATGATTAACAACTTTATTGCAAACGTCTGATAAGGATAAAGGAAACAGGCGTCCTGACTCATAGCCTTTACCAACAAAGGTTCCATACTTGGATATTACAAATTTATTTACCTCAAAGACAAGCTTGTAGCCACCTCAAAGAGATCCGCTAAAAAGATTTTTATTGACGGAGGGGACATAATGCACGTATTCATCCGCATGATCTTCCCCGAAGTAAACTTCAGATCGACCGTGCCAACACCACGAACAGAAGCACTTGAACCGTTGCCCATTAGCACGGTTGAAGTCCCTGCTGTCTGATAAGACGAAAACATGGAAATATCACCGCATACATGCACATTAGCACCCGTGTCAATCAACCAATCAGGAGAATGACATACTGAAAGAATAGTGGGAAATATACCATACCCAGCATCCTTCATGTCGGTGTCTCCAATGACAACATTAGCGGTCTTGCCGCTTTTCCTGTGATGACGCTTGTCATAGCGATTAGGACAACTAGGAGCCCAATGATCAGGATCTCCACACACATGACAAGCACCTTTCTTCTTGTCACTCTTCTTCTTGAAGTTCGTGTGTTGTACAGCCTTGCACTTCCCATCAAACTCGCAGTGCATGCCGCAAGCCGGGATGAGGAAGACAGCAGCAGCACAGAGATTGGAACTGGTTGCGAGAGGAAGGAGAAGTTCTGGTGCGTCTCTCTGAGAGGAGCGACCTCCCTTTAATAGGCGCAAGAGAAGGAGGCGAGAGGGCAGCAACGGAAGGTGAAACAAAGAAACAAAGACGAAGCGAATAGCCAACAGTATACCGATAGTGCGTGGCAGAAATTTAGACATCGGCTCGGCTCATTCCCGCAACCCGCGGCGCGGCGCGGCGCGTCGTGACGTGGCGTGGCGTGGCGTGGCGTGGCGAGGCGGGCGGCGGAGGAGGAGCGCGCGTGGATGTCCCTCTTGTTCTCATGCTCATACAAGTGGGGAAGGAGCCTCCCTTATAAAGAGGTTCAACTTCCTCTAAACTAGCAATGTGGGACTAAACTTTAGTTCCACCTCTTGCCTTGCACGAATGGGCTGCGTGGGCCTCTAGGATTTATTAGGAATTTCTGAAACTGCTATTGGGCTAGGCCCAAACTGCTATTGGGAATCTTTCAGAAAAAAATCTTCAAGTGGCTCATGGCTGCAAAGATTGTATACCGGCGTAACGGTCGCTATAAATGCCCAGTCTGCAGGAAAGAGAACCAGCATTCAAAAACCACAACAATTGCAGCTTACAGAAAGAGGTGGCATCTTAAGGCAAAACCTGCTGAGTTGGCCAACAAATTGGAGAGGGTGAAGACCTAAAAGCATATAGTCATGTTTGTTTTTTGTGTTCTATCGACACCGAATGTAAAAAAAATATGGGCCGACATGAAAAGTATCAATCTTTATCTCCTTTGACGGTCAGTGCCACATTAGCCAACATGAACAAGTGTTGATCTCAATGGACTTACATCCTGGCAAAATTCGATGTCATTCTGAACCTGCTTCATGGGAGGCCTTTCGGGATGGGTAGGGTCGTCTCGAAGCATGTTTTTGTCGACATCCTTGAAGTGGACCAACAACCCTGTACCTACATGACTAGCATCATTACCAAGCTTCGTAGCTTTTTGACGTTGTAAGGATTATCTAGGGCTTTCGCGTCGATAAATCATATAATACTTATGTTTTTTTCTGCGCCTGTTTTTTTTTCTGCGCTCGAGGGTGGGCTGCCATGCATGTGTGTCGTTGGGCTGTGTAAAGAAGCCCACCCGTTGGACCGAGCTATGTCCGCCGCCGTTGCATGCGCCCGAGCGAGCCTACGTTGCATGCGGATGCATGCATGCGTCCGCTTCAGCCTACGTTGCATGCGTGCACATACGCGAAGGAGCACGTGCCGCAGAGCCGTCCCCGGTTGACCCGACCGACGGCACATAGGGCAGCACTTAAACTTCGCGTTTTGGTTCACACTACAGTTTCCCACGCGTGTACACTCCCGATGCCGCGGTGGGTGAAAATTTGTTCACATTTGACCCCATTACTGCCACAGTGGCTATTTAAGCCACCTATCATGTTCCTCTTCCTCTCATACCCTTCATCCATCTCCCATACTCTCCCACCTACATTTTGCGCATGCCCTTCTTCTTCTTCACCACAAACAGCCCCAAGAACCAGCTCGCCGCAGCCATGCAGTACACCGGGCCAACCTACCGCTTCCTCCCCCCACCGTGCCGGAGATGCTCTACCTCGCCGGGGTGTACGCCGAGAGCACCCTTCGTGTGTGGGCGATGTCAAGGTGGAGGGGCGCAAGGGGGTCACTGACTTCTTCCTTGGGGCCGGCTACGGGCACCTCCCTCGGGGATCTCCAAGGATGTACCGAGTCGAGGAGGTCATCCACAACGGGGTTGTGGTTGCTATCCTTGCCCACTTCACCAACCCCTTCGACGCGTTCTACCTCCTCGGCCGCGTGTTCTGGTGTGGCTGCGAGTTCATAGCTTTCACCACCCATAACATCTTCACGGACTACGACAACGTCTTCCCCACCGACGAGCGCATGCACACTCTGCCGTACCCCATCAACAACACCGCGGAGGAGCAGTGAAGGGCACCGAGAGGAGGAGCAAGGAGAGGATCCTGGCGGAGAAGCGGCGGCCATCTATCTATCTATCTATCTTTTTGAGCTAAAAAATCTATCTATCTATATTTGTCTTGGTGCTATTTAAGTTGCAAGCGTACTATATTAATTCATGTTGTGAGCTTTGGTTGGCCCGAATTATCTATATTTGTATTATAAAAAGTTTTTCAGTGGTTGGGCTTTTTTGGAACCGTTTTAATCTCTGGCAATTTAGTCATAGGAAAAAACTGTCTCGAAAAAAAGTCATAGGAAGAAAACAATCACGCGCCGCCCCTCTCATCCAATGCAGAACTGCCGCCGCCATCGTCCTTCCCCTCACCCATCTCCATTACACCCGCAACATCTCCTCGCTCTCTTTGTCCTCATTCTCGCGGACGCAACTTTGCTCGTCTCCTCTTCCACATCCCACCCCCTTCTTCCATCCACGCAAGAACCTCAATGGAGGAACAGATCGCCGGCGGCAAGAACACCGACTTCGTGGAGATCGCCGGCGGCGAGAACGCCGACTTCGTGGAGATCGCCGGCGGCGACCAGGTCAAGATGGCCAGGTTGATGGAGATCCGTTCTTGGTTTAACAACATAATGCAGTTGAACTGGACGGTAATGGCCACTTTGAGGGAAATGACATCCAGGGAGAAGAAAAAGCTTTTCCCCCCGCCCGCACAACCCAGGCACCACATCGAGATCCTCCTGTGGGCGATGGAGCAGGCCAATTCGTCCAGCCCGTACTACTACAAAAAGGGCTGCTAGTGGCACACCTGTTTTCGCTACTAATGGCGCACTACAGGTGCGCCACTAGCACCACGCCATTAGATTTTTTTCTCTAATGGCGCACCTATGGTGCGCCATTAGTATCTGGTATAATAATGGCGCATCGCTCGTGCGCCATTAGAATGGCCCACGGTGCGCCATTAGTATCTGGTATACTAATGGCGCACCACATAGAAATGCGCCATTAGTAACAATTTTTTTCAAATTTTTTTTTCGGAATTTTTTTTTATTTTTTTTTAATTTTTTTCTTTTTTTCTTAATCTCAGGTCACTATAGCTTAATCTCGGGTCAATATGCTTAATCTCAGGTCAAATCGCACTCCGTGGTCAAACTTCCTGAAAGGTCACCCATCCTCACACTACTCCAGCCCAAGCACGCCTAACTTCAGAGTTCTATCCAAGCCCAGCAACAGCTCACTTCACAGGTACTTGTTGATATATCTAGCATATCAATCCTATTATACCTCGTTGATGTCTAGGACTTTGTTCATGTTCATGACTATGATGAAATTTTGAAAAATATTTCAAACTTCCCGGTCATATTACATATCATTTTTTGAAAAAAAAATTCAAAACCAATTTTTTTTCTGTTACTAGTGGCGCACCACATCCACGGTGCGCCACTAGTATGTTTGAATTTTTTTGAATTTTTTTGCCTCTAGATCTTGATAGCCCCGTAACTTTTTTTGTTAGGTTTTTGGGGATTCCCCCCGTTAAATTCGGATGTAACTTTTCGAGCAGATGATTTTTCATAAAAATAACTTTTTAATCCGAGTTCGTATGCAAAAGTTATGCCCATTTTACAAATTTCTAGAGAGATTTTGCAAATAAAGTCGAAATTCATATTTGTAAATTTTCCCAACAACTAGACCACATATCACATGGGAAACTTATTTTCTTTTATTTTTTGACATTTCCATCATTTTCTTTTATTTTCTTTTAAACTGAAAAGGCGGTCCACGGGGGGGGGGGGGTGCATTCGTTGTTGGGCCAAGTTAGTACTGGCGCACCGTGGAGTGGTGCGCCATTACTAGTTAAACTAGCAATGGCGCACCACACCAACGGTGCACCATTGCTAGTTTTGAAAAAAAAATTGAATTTTATTTTTATTTTTTTTAAAACTTAGTAATGGCGCACCAGTGGACAGTGTGCCATTACTAGTTAAAACTAATAATGTCGCACAGTCCACAGGTGCGGCATTACTAACAATTTTTTTTATTTTCTTTTACTTTTTTTTCAAAACTACTAATGGCGCACGGTGGGTGTGGTGCGCCATTACTATGTCAACTAGTAATTTCGCAGTGTCCCACGGTGCGCCATTAGTAACAATTTTTTTATTATTTTTTTCAAAACCTCTAATGGCGCACCACACACCAGGTGCGCCATTAGTAATATATTACTAATGGCGCACCTGTATGTGGTGCGCCATTGCTATATACTAATGGCGCACCACACATGTGGTGCGCCATTATTGTCCATTTCATCTATAGCCGTTTTACTAGTAGTGTGTGGGACATGCGCAGGTGGTGGGCCTTCAGATCCAGGGTAGAGCATCCACTGGATCGGGAACCCACGGTGCACGAGGTGCCGTTGCAGATTGTGGAGCCTCCAACCGAGAGTCGGAGATGACTCTGAAGCGCAAGAGGAGGAGGACAGTGGTCGCGACATCACTTCCCCGCCGTTCTCCACGCTTCCTTCGCCGCTCCCCTCGTCTGAACGGCGGCGGTACCGTTGTTAGAGTAAGCTTTCCCACTCCTAATCTTCCTACTGCTCGTGCTTACAGTTGTGGTGGTAGTGATTGAGTACATGCTTTAGGGGGCTGGATTATGATGTATATGAACCCTAGGCTAAATTTGTACAGTTGTAGTGGTAGTATTTGATGTTCACCTGCACTTCTACTCCAAAAATTTGTTATGTGTCTTTCTATTATTAAGTGCTTGATACTATATTTGAAAAAAAATTGAGTTGTTGATTGCTTTTTGGTAGAGCTACCAGCTCTTATGGAGATGCTCAAGTTGTATGTATTGTTCTCCATGATTTGTACTAGCATTCAGTGCAATTAGATGCCATGACAAGCCATGTAGCATATTTATTTATTGCCTCCAACATGCCATCATTTTACTATGTGCATCTCAGCAGAATAAATCTGTCGACTATAAAACTTTGCTAATTTGCTTGATGGTTCCCACTAAACTATAAACCCCCTTTTGTTTTCAAAGTAAGCCACCGACATCCGGGTCCCACGGAAATCACGCACACACAAATGCTCCCAAATATATGGCCCTCGCCCACTGGTCATCCTCGATGGCTAGCCAACCTCAAGTGTGCCTCTACCAATAACAGCAGCCCTTTCCGTTATAAAACTATGCAACTTTGCTTGAAGGTTACCACTAAAAATATAACTCCTATGGCCATGCTTCCTAAAACTTATTTGCGCTTATGTTGTCGATACTTTCATGCCATGCCTTTTGTTGCTATGACAAGTTTATATTGCATGGTAAAATCTTGCTCTAAAGTGGCCATGTTAATATAATTGTTTGATGTTAAAAGTAAGTTGCACTTGTGAACTTGGTTTTGTTTGCTTGTTGTAACCATCATGTCAACATTGTTTGTCATTATAACTCTTTCCGCATAACTGTAATTTTCACTAAGTCCTAACCTGTAACAACAACTTTGCCTTTCGTGTTTCGCAGAAAAAAAAACTGGAGTTCACAAGGCTGGAGACCTGGAGTTGTGAGGCTAGGAGGTTGATGGCGCTGCTGCTAGCTGATCCTTCTTCTTCCAACTTTTGTTCCTCTTTTTCTCTCTAATCGTTTGATTCCTGGGCTACATCTTTATGTGCTGTTAATGTATTAAGTTGGTCCTTTGAATTTATTGTATTAGATTTAATGTGGAAGTACCTTAATCTCTACGAAAGAGATGTTGGTTCTATGACTGATTATTTCAAGGTGCATGCTTAAATTCAATATTTAGGGATTTTTTTTCGAATTGTTTGGATTGCTTACCACATGTGTCACGTGGTCAATATTTAGGGATTATTAACATATGAAAACAACAATTCGATCGCCTATGTAAATGTGTACAACATAATTTTCAAGATAAATTGAAACATGACACGTGCACATGCAATTTGCCAACAAGTCCTGTTGTAGTAGAAAAAGACAGCATGTGCACGTATCCAACCGTGCCTCCTACGATTTTGTTCCATCCGTTTGTCGCCACATGTCTTTGGAAGTAAAAAAATATAAGATGATTTTCTCATAATGAACCGTTTTGGAGAGAAATTTGCAACCAACCAAACATATCTACTGCCTGCAACTTGGCCCCAGTGGGAAGATTAATTGGATTGACTCCTAGATTATAGGGTCAGGCCATCGTGATTGTGAGAGAAGAATTCTTTTTTCGAGGGAAGGTAGGAATTTTGTGTGGTTACAAAATGGACCTTATTGTAATTAAGGAAATTATTATTTAACAGAAACCTTGCTATTTTGTGGTGTGTGACATATGAGTCTACCCGGGGGGACTGGTTGGCTTGGGGGCCGGTGTAAGTGGTTTGGGTCTATTGCGTAAGTGTTGCGCCACTTGAGTCTAGACGGCGGGGGTGCATGGTTTGGATCTAGCTAGCTTGAGGTAACGCATCCGGTTTGCGCACTGGGTGCATGCCCGTTCCTCCGTTTTCATCGGTGCTTTCTCTCGGGTCAACAGAGAACAATCCAAACGCGCATGCTAGGTCCCAGCCTTTCTTGGGTCCCTCGTGCCATATTCGGGACAGTTGCCGCATATCTAGGGTAGTATCATCGGGAATTCACGATCTATACCACGGCCACTTGAAATCATAGCAGGGAATGCGGTAACAATCACATGCTAAGCTCTTTGGTCCATATATATGGGCCATGTGCCACCAAAGAGAAGGGCCACCTCGGAGCCATTGTCCTTTGAGAGGAAACGAGTCTGGCCTATGAACGGTGTGCAGGGCCTACCCCTTCATCTGCTTCAGAACTCTGTGCCACAAGATGTGGACCCTAGCAACCAAGGCTCGTCCCGTGCGCCGCACGCCAACTGGACCCACACCATTCATGCACACGCGGCCAAGTAGACACTGACCGGTCCACCTTGACAAGGTACACAAGACGCATGCGCACTCGTTAGCCATCTAGCCCCCAGCCATGCACACCTAGCCAACTTCACTCAAACCATGCACCGTTTGCCAGGTTCACCCACACCATCCATCTATTATTGACCCCACCTCCGTTCGTTGGACCTCCGACACGAGTCCCTTCCCTCGGCATGCCAGGTGTGTCAAAGCAACACACGACTACACATATTGCACACCGAGATACGACGACATTCGCTAGTGCCAACAAGCCTATGCACCTGAGCATCTCTACCCATGGTGGACACTGGTGCATCGTTAGGATCGAGAAGCCTAGCGGCACATGATGTCGGCCCGATTGGCTGGGGGTGCATGACATGGGTCCAGATGAAACGCATGGCATCGCATGGATCCACATTCCCCCGCCGAATACCAGACAATGGGCATATACCAGACGAATCCAAGCGGTCGCTGACGAAGCTTGGAAGCCATGTGTTATGTGCATGCTGAATTTCAATATTTAGGAATTATTAACATACGAAAACAATAATTCAAGCGTCTATGTAAAGGTGTACAACATAATTTTCAATAAAAAAATGAAACATGACACGTGCACATGCAACTTGCCAAAAACAACATGTGCACGTCTCCCACGATGCCTTCTACAATTTCTGTTCCATGTTTTCTCGCCACATATCTTTGGAAGGAAAAAAAAGAATGTGATTTTCCCATAAAAAACTCTGATGGCGAGATGGTTGCAACCAACCAAGATACATAGTGCGTGGAAGTTGTCCCCCGTGGGGAGATTGGATCGACCAATCCTAGATTATAGGGCGAGGCTATCGTGAACGTGAACGTGATCGTGAGAGGGTGAAGAAGGATCCGTTTTTTCGAGGGAAAGGAAGTAATTTTGTGGCTTTACAAAAATGAATGCACCCCTTTTTGAGGGACAAAAAAAAATGCACGTTATAATGTGTGATTAATGAAATTATAATTTAACAGAAACCTTGCTATTTTCAAGCAGTTGAAAAACAACTTACTAGTTTGGAAAAAAAATGTTGATAATGTGATAATCCATTTTTTGGACACTTACGTGTAGTGGTGCATGTTGTGGAAATCGGGGTGGATGTCTTGTGCTAAGCTATTTTGCAGGGTGCGTCATATGAGTCTACATGGGGAATGGTTGTCTTGGGGGCCAGCATAAGTGGTGTGGGTCTACTGCGTAAGTGGTGCGCCACGTGTGTCTAGACGGCGGGGGTGCATGGTTTGGATCTAGCTACCTTGAGGTAACACATCCGGTTAGCGCACTCGGTGTAGCCCCGTTCCTCCATTTTCATCGGTGCTTTCTCTCGGGTCAACGAAGAACAATCCAAATGCGCATGCTAGGTCCTGGCCTTTCTTGGGTCCCGCGTGCCATATTCGGGACAGTTGCCGCATTTCTAGGGTAGTATCATCGGGAATTCACGATCTATACCACGGCCACATGAAATCATAGCAGGGAATGGGGTAACAATCACATGCTAAGCTCTTTGGTCCATATATATGGGTCATGTGCCACCAAAGAGAAGGGCCGCCTCGGAGCCATTGTCCACTGAGAGGAAACGAGTCTGGCCTATGAACAGTGTGCGGGGCCTGCCCCTTCATCTGCTTCAGAACTCTGTGCCGCAAGATGTGGACCCTAGCAACCAAGGCTCGTGCTGTGCGCCGCACGCCAACTGGACCCACACCATGCATGCACGCGCGGCCAAGTAGACACTCACTGGTCAACCTTGACAATGTACACAAGAAGCATGCACACTCATTAGCCATCTAGCCCCCAGCCATGCACACCTAGCCAGCTTCACTCAAACTGTGCACCGTTTGCAAGGTTCACCCATACCATCCATCCATTTATTGACCCCACCTCAGTTCGTTGGACCTCCGACACGAGTCCCTTCCCTCGGCATGCCAGGTATGTCCAAGCAACACGCGACTACACATATTGCACACCGAGATACGACGTCATTCACTAGTGCCAGCAAGCCTGTGCACCTGAGCATCTCTACCCATGGTGGACACTAGCGCATGGTTAGGATCGAGAAGCCTAGCGGCACATGATGTCGGCCCGATTGGCTGGGGGCGCATGACATGGGTCCAGATGAAACGCATGGCATCGCATGGATCCACATTCCCCCGCCCAATACAAGACAACGGGCATATACCAGACGAATCCAAGCGGTCGCTGACGAAGCTCGGAAGCCATGCGTTATGTGCATGCTGAATTTCAATATTTAGGAATTATTAACATACGAAAACAATAATTCAAGCGTCTATGTAAAGGTGTACAACATAATTTTCAATAAAAAAATGAAACATGACACGTGCACATGCAACTTGCCAAAAACAACATGTGCACGTCTCCCACGATGCCTTCTACAATTTCTGTTCCATGTTTTCTCGCCACATATCTTTGGAAGGAAAAAAAAGAATGTGATTTTCCCATAAAAAACTCTGATGGCGAGATGGTTGCAACCAACCAAGATACATAGTGCGTGGAAGTTGTCCCCCGTGGGGAGATTGGATCGACCAATCCTAGATTATAGGCGAGGCTATCGTGAACGTGAACGTGATCGTGAGAGGGTGAAGAAGGATCCGCTTTTCGAGGGAAAGGAAGTAATTTTGTGGCTTTACAAAATGAATGCACCCCTTTTGAGGGACAAAAAAATGCACGTTATAATGTGTGATTAATGAAATTATAATTTAACAGAAACCTTGCTATTTTCAAGCAGTTGAAAAACAACTTACTAGTTTGGAAAAAAAATGTTGATAATGTGATAATCCATTTTTTGGACACTTACGTGTAGTGGTGCATGTTGTGGAAATCGGGGTGGATGTCTTGTGCTAAGCTATTTTGCAGGGTGCGTCATATGAGTCTACATGGGGAATGGTTGTCTTGGGGGCCAGCATAAGTGGTGTGGGTCTACTGCGTAAGTGGTGCGCCACGTGTGTCTAGACGGCGGGGGTGCATGGTTTGGATCTAGCTACCTTGAGGTAACACATCCGGTTAGCGCACTCGGTGTAGCCCCGTTCCTCCATTTTCATCGGTGCTTTCTCTCGGGTCAACGAAGAACAATCCAAATGCGCATGCTAGGTCCTGGCCTTTCTTGGGTCCCGCGTGCCATATTCGGGACAGTTGCCGCATTTCTAGGGTAGTATCATCGGAATTCACGATCTATACCACGCCACATGAAATCATAGCAGGAATGGGGTAACAATCACATGCTAAGCTCTTTGGTCCATATATATGGGTCATGTGCCACCAAAGAGAAGGGCCGCCTCGGAGCCATTGTCCACTGAGAGGAAACGAGTCTGGCCTATGAACAGTGTGCGGGGCCTGCCCCTTCATCTGCTTCAGAACTCTGTGCCGCAAGATGTGGACCCTAGCAACCAAGGCTCGTGCTGTGCGCCGCACGCCAACTGGACCCACACCATGCATGCACGCGCGGCCAAGTAGACACTCACTGGTCAACCTTGACAATGTACACAAGAAGCATGCACACTCATTAGCCATCTAGCCCCCAGCCATGCACACCTAGCCAGCTTCACTCAAACTGTGCACCGTTTGCAAGGTTCACCCATACCATCCATCCATTTATTGACCCCACCTCAGTTCGTTGGACCTCCGACACGAGTCCCTTCCCTCGGCATGCCAGGTATGTCCAAGCAACACGCGACTACACATATTGCACACCGAGATACGACGTCATTCACTAGTGCCAGCAAGCCTGTGCACCTGAGCATCTCTACCCATGGTGGACACTAGCGCATGGTTAGGATCGAGAAGCCTAGCGGCACATGATGTCGGCCCGATTGGCTGGGGGCGCATGACATGGGTCCAGATGAAACGCATGGCATCGCATGGATCCACATTCCCCCGCCCAATACAAGACAACGGGCATATACCAGACGAATCCAAGCGGTCGCTGACGAAGCTCGGAAGCCATGCGTTATGTGCATGCTGAATTTCAATATTTAGGAATTATTAACATACGAAAACAATAATTCAAACGTCTATGTAAAGGTTTACAACATAATTTTCAATAAAAAATGGAACATGACACGTGCACATGCAACTTGCCAACAAGTGCACTTGTAGTACAAAAAGACAACATTTGCACGTATCCCACAATGCTTTCTATAATTTTTGTTCCATGTTTTTTCGCCACATATCTTTGGAAGGAAAAACAAAAGAATGTGATTTTCCCATAAAAAAACGTGATGACGAGATGGTTGCAACCAACCAAGATAGATAGTGCGTGGAATTTGTCCCCCATGGGGAGATTGGATCGACCACTCCTAGATTATAGGGTGAGGCCACCGTGAACGTGAACGTGATCATGAGAGGGTGAATAAGGATCCGTTTTTTCGAGAGAGGAAGTAATTTTGTGGGTTTACAAAAAAGGAATGCACCCCTTTTTGAGGGACAAAAAAATGCACGTTATAATGTGTAATTAATGAAATTATAATTTAACAAAAACCTTGCTATTTTCAAGCAATTTAAAAACAACTTACTTGTTTTGGCAAAAAAATGTGGATAATGCGATAGTCCATTTTTTGGACACTTACGTGTAGTGGTGCATGTTGTGGAAATCGGGGTGGAAGTCTTGTGCTAAGCTATTTTGCGGTGTGCGGCATATGAGTCTAAATGGGGAATGGTTGGCTTGGGGGCCGGCGTAAGTGATGTGGGTCTAGTGTCTAAGTGGTGCACCATGTGGGTCTAGACGGCGGGGGTGCATGGTTAGGATCTAGCTACCTTGAGGTAACACATCCGGTTTGCGCACTGGGTGCGGGCCCGTTCCTCCGTTTTCATCGGTGCTTTCTCTCGGGTCAACGGAGAACAATCCAAAAGCGCATGCAAGGTCCCGCCCTTTCTCGGAGCCCGCGCTTGCCATATTCGGGACATTTGCCGCAATTCTAGGGCAGTATCCTCGTAAATTCAGGATCTATACCGCGGCCACATGAAATCACAACAGGGATTTGGGGTGACAGTTTTATGCTAAGCTCTGGTCCATATATGTGCCATGTGCGACCAATTGGCAGGGCCGCCTTAGAGCCATTGTTAAGGGCAAAAAATGCCGGGTCTCGTCGGCCGCCGCTATAATCCGTGCAAATTCATGAGGGATCCAAATTTCTTGGGTCCTTTCGTGGTGTGGGTGTGGTCGAACATCGAGAGCGGCACGCATAAGCCTTCACATAGATTGTGTGTAAAAGAGACCAAAACGCATCCCGGAGCTAGCCATCGAGAGGGAACAAGTCCTGCTTGTGATTTAAGACCGGGCCCACCCTTCATCTCGCTTCCGAACCTGTGCATGCAAGTTGTGGGCAATACCCACCAAGGCACATGTCATGCGCCAGACGCAAAATGGACCCACACCATGCATGCACGCATGGCCCGTGAGACAACCACCATTCAACCTTGACAATGTACAGATGACGCATGCGCAATCATTAGCCATCTAGCCCCCCAGCCATGCAAACCTAGCCACCTAACTCAAACCATGCACCGTTAGCCAGGTTGACCTACACCATACATCCATCATTGACTCCACCGCGGTTCGTTGGACCTTGGACGAGTCCCTTCGGTATGGCAGGCATGCCAAAGAGACACGCGGCTACACATATTGCACACCGAGATCAGACGTCATTCACTAGTGCTAGCAAACCTGTCCACATGAGCATCTCTGCGCATGGTGGACACTAGCTCGTTGTTTGGATCGATAAGGCTCGCGGCGCGTGTTTTGGCCCGGTTGGCTCGGTGTGCATGATATGGGTCCAGACGAAACACATGGCATCGCGTGGATCAACATTCCCCTCCTCGGTATCGAACATCGGATATATGGCGTATTTAATCTGCGCTGTTGTTCTTTAATTTTTGTCACATCCATTTGCCATTCCATTGTTTGTAAAGTTTTACAACATATTTTAGGACAAATATAAAACATGACACGTGCAGATGAAACAAGCCTACAAATTCAGTTGTCCCATTGTATAATTTTGTTCTGTGTAATGAGGGAGCAGGTGCATTACACAATTTTTTGAAGGGAAGTTGCATTACTCCTTAATCATGGTTGTGCACGATCGGGCTATTCATTTTAGTGAGAAGTTGTGTTTTGACGTGCCAAGACGTGGTGGTGTGAACAACGCACGGGGAGGTGTGAACGTGGCAACAACTCCTTTTGACTGCCCAGGACCAAATCGGCGGCTCCGCTTCCGTATAGCACACTCCGCTTCCCCATAGCATTTATCTCATCACTGCCCCCCTCTTCCCGTCCTCTTCTCCACCCCCAAATCCAGAAAGAGGGTTTTCTCCTCCCACGCCTCACCACTCGCCTGCCCATCCCGCCACTGCTCCCTTCCCGCTGCTGCTCCCTTCCCGCCGCTGCACCTCCGCCGTCGAGATGCCCAAGCGGACCATGAGAGGGAGGGCCGATGCCGGGGCCGACGCCATGGCGCATGAAGCATCCAAGCATCATGCTAAGCCGCACATGGAGAAACCCCTCCCCGCCAGCGAGGGGTCCAGCCGGCAGCAGGGCGGCCTTGATTTCGTCCACCACGTCCAGGCTCCGGTTCAGGTGTCACCTACGCCAGAGCAGGTGGCTCCTCCGCCGGAGCAGGTGACTCCTCTGCCATGCCAGCTGCCTCCTCTGCCACGCCATCCGCCTCCTCTGCCGCAGCACGTGGTCAACATCGACGGCGACGACGAAGAAGAGTTCAGTCCTATTTTAGGAAATATCCTAGGTTTCCTTGTTCAGTCCCTTATCTATTTTTGGGCATGGCTAGGGTTTCTACTATTAGTCCATCTATGAAATCCGTACCTAGATTCGTTAGATCCGGTAGGTTTCAAGGGCGATTCCACATGGGCGCATGGGTGTGGGTGTCGGCTCCTCTTTGTATAGGTTATCTTGTTTTTAAGATCTACCAACCACTCCGATCCATGGCTCTCGTGCATCCAAAATGTGTTGATGCCAAATTTTAAGATAGATCTACCAACCACCCGAAATTTTGTTCCCGAAATTTCTTATATATGGTACTTTTATTGCTAAATTGACTAAAACTGGTGTAGTTTGTGCACTAAACTTCATGTCAATTTGTATAAAACTAGCCTCTCACGCTTAATCCAGCAGACACATTTTTTGTCATTCAATTTTCTCAACACCAATTGCTTGATTCCTTGAGTCCAATTACTATAGGCTGTAATTTTGTAAACTTGTTATCATCCCTACTTGAAATATATTATTTGGTTGCTTATTTTCAGCATAATATTTTCCGCAAGTAAAGGATAACAACACCATGCCTTGTTTACAAAAATGTCATAGTAAATAATCTTCATTTTCTGTCATTCATGTGTGTACTGTCAGTATGATGGAAAAATAATATTTTCACATGAACATTTTAGATATTACTCCTAACTCTTTAATTTCTTGAGTAACAGAAGCACAGTGAGAAGAATGCCTTCTGGACTCAAAAGCCAACTTGATCTTAGCCGTTTGAAAAATATTGTTGTGGTTTTGGTTTGCAATATAAATTTTTGAACACCCAACTTTGAAATCCTGGGTCCGAAGCTGTGTTGCTAGGTTGCATTAGTTTAGGCATGTATATGACATTTTTTGATCTATATAAAATATTATGTTATTTATGTGGGACCAGGTAGCTGCTCTGGCTCCTCAGACGGAGCAGGTGTCTCCTCTGCCGCGGGTGACGCCTCCTGTGCCCGAGCCTGTGGTCATCGGCGATGTCAACAAAGAAGACGTTAGTCATCTATCTCCTTTAATTTTTTTTAAAATCCTAGATGCGCTCTGGTCAGTCCTTTTGTCTATTTTTGGTGAAGGCCGGGGTTTCTTTTTATCTTTGATTGATGGACTCCATATCAATATTCTGTAGATGTGTTAGGTAACTAGCTAGGTTACATGTGTTGCGCCCTGTATAGGCAATATTTTGATCTAGATAAATTATTCTGCTAATAAATCCACCTAGGTTTGGTGACTGTGCTAATACAAATACGTTAACACAAATACGTAGCTTGACCTTGGAATTGAATTCCCTACGTAGGTGATTGTGAAAATATTTTCTGCAACTTAGGGATAACAACACCATGCCTTGTTTATGAAAATGTCATATTCTATGGTCATGAAGTAAATAATCTTCATTTTCTGTCATTCACGCCAAGATCTTGTCATTACGATGGACAAAGAATCTTTTCACATGAAAATTTTAGATATTACTCCCTCCTTTTGAAAAATATTGTTGTGGTTTTAGTTTGCAATATAAATTTCTGAACACCCAAGTATGAAAATCCTGGATCCGCAGCTGTGTAGCTAGATTACATTTATTGAGGCATGTATATGTCAGTTTTTGACCTATATAAAATATTCTGCTATTTATGTGGGACCAGGTAGCTGCTCTGGCTCCTCAGACGGAGCAGGTGTCTCCTCTGCCGTGGGTGACGCCTCCTGCACCCGAGCCTGTGGTCGTCGGCGATGTCAACAAAGAAAACGTTAGTCATCTATATCCTTTAATTTTATGTAAAATCTGTTGGGGAACGTTGCAGAAAATAAAAAATTTCCTACGGTTTCACCAAGATCAATCTATGAGTTCATCTAGCAATGAGAGAGAGGAGTGCATCTACATACCCTTGTAGATCGAGTGGAAGCGTTCAAGAGAACGGGGTTAAGGGAGTCATACTCGTCTGATCCAAATCACCGGAGATCCTAGCGCCGAATGGACGACACCTCCGTGTTCAACACACGTACGGTCAGCGTGACGTCTCCTCCTTCTTGATCCAGCAAGGGGAAAGGAGAGGTTGATGAAGATCCAGCAACACGACAGCGTGGTGGTGGATGCAGCAGGGATCCCGGCAGGGCTTCGCCAAGCGTCAAGCGGGAGGGAGAGGTGTAGCAAGGGGGAAGGGAGGCGCCAAATGCAAGGGTGCGGCTGCCCTCCCTCCCCCCTCTATATATAAGGTCCCCATGGGGGGGCGCCGGCCCTAGGAGATGGGATCTCCTAGGGGGGCGGCGGCCAAGGGGTGTGCCTTGCCCCCCAAGGCAAGTGGACACGCCCCCTCCCCTAGGGTTCCCAACCCTAGCCGCAGGGGGGCCCAAGGGGGGGCACACCAGCCCACCAGGGGCTGGTTCCCCTCCCACTTCAGCCCATGGGGCCCTCTGGGATAGGTGTCCCCACCCGATGGACCCCCAGGACCCTTCCGGTGGTCCCGATACAATACCGGTGACCCCCGAATCTTTCCCAATGGCCGAAACTCGACTTCCCATATATAATTATTTACCTCCGGACCATTCCGGAACTCCTCGTGACGTCCAGGATCTCGTCCGGGACTCCGAACAACTTTCGGTTTGCTGCATACTAATATCTCTACAACCCTAGCGCCACCAAACCTTATGTGTAGACCCTACGGGTTCGGGAGACACGAGACATGACCGAGATGGCACTTCGTCAATAACCAACAGCGGATCTGGATACCATGTTGGCTCCCACATCCTCCTCGATGATCTGGTCGGATGAACCACGATGTCGAGGATTCAAGCAACCCGTATACAATTCCCTTTGTCAATCGGTATGTTACTTGCCCGAATTCGATCGTCGGTATCCCAATACCTCGCTCAATCTCATTACCGCAAGTCACTTTACTGCATCAGTAATGCATGATCCCGTGACCGGACACTTGGTCACTTTGAGCTCATTATGATGATGTATTACCGAGTGGGCCTAGAGATAGCTCTCCGTCATACGGAGTGACAAATCCCAGTCTCGATCCGTGTCAACCCAACAGACACTTTCGGAGATACCCGTAGTATACCTTTATAGTCACCCAGTTACGTTGTGACGTTTGGTACACCCAAAGCACTCCTACGGTGTCCGGGAATTACACGATCTCATGGTCTACGTTGCCGGGATTACTTTGGTACTTTCCTACCAAACTTACGGCAAGGCTTACATCAGGTCTGGTACACAGCATGGCATACATAATAGATCCTATGGCTGAGGCATAGGGGATGACACTCATGTCTTCTATATCTTCTGCCGTGTTCGGGCATTGAGCCGAGCTCAATCTCACACCTTGCAATACAGGCAAGAACCCTTTCTTAGACTGATCCATATTGAACTTCTTCAATATCTTACCAAGGTATGTGCTTTGTGAAAGACCTATGAGGCGTCTCGATCTATCTCTATAGATCTTGATGCCTAATATGTAAGCAGCTTCTCCAAGGTCCTTCATTGAAAAACACTTATTCAAGTAGGCCTTAATGCTGTCCAAAAGTTCTATATCAATTCCCATCAGAAGTATGTCATCTACATATAATATGAGAAATGCTACAGAGCTCCCACTCACTTTCTTGTAAACGCGGGCTTCTCCATAAATCTGCATAAACCCAAACGCTTTGATCATCTCATCAAAGCGAATGTTCCAACTCCGAGATGCTTGCACCAACCCATAAATGGATCGCTGGAGCTTGCATACCTTGTTAGCATTCTTAGGGTCGACAAAACCTTCCGGCTGCATCATATACAGTTCTTCCTTAAGATAGCCGTTAAGGAATGCCGTTTTGACATCCATCTGCCATATCTCATAATCATAGTATGTGGCAATTTCTAGCATGATTCAGACGGACTTCAGCGTCGCTACGGGAGAGAAAGTCTCATCGTAGTCAACCCCTTGAACTTGCCGATAACCCTTAGCGACAAGTCGAGCTTTATAGGTGGTAACATTACCATCCGCATCCGTCTTCTTCTTAAAGATCCATTTATTTTCTATCGCTCGCCGATCATCGGGCAAGTCTGTCAAAGTCCATACTTTGTTTTCATACATGGATCCTATCTCGGATTGCATGGCTTCAATCCATTTGTTGGAATCTGGGCCCGCCATTGCTTCTTCATAGTTCGAAGGTTCACCGTTGTCTAACAACATGATTTCCAGGACAGGATTGCCATACCACTCTGGTGTGGAACGTGTCCTTGTGGACCTACGAAATTCAGTAGCAACTTGATCTGAAGTACCTTGATCATCATCATTAATTTCCTCTCCAGTCGGTGTAGGCACCACAGGAACATTTTCCTGAGCTACACTACTTTCCGGTTCAAGAGGTAGTACTTCATCGAGTTCTACTTTCCTCCCACTTACTCATTTCGAGAGAAACTCTTTTTCTAGAAAGGATCCGTTCTTGGCAACAAAGATCTTGCCTTCGGATCTAAAGTAGAAGGTATACCCAATGGTTTCCTTAGGGACATCCTTCCTTCGATGAAGACTCGTCGTTACCGCTACCTGCCATGTCATGTGCCATACACCTGCCACTACGCGTTCTCTTGCCTCAGAGGAGAACGAGACGAAGCTTTTGAGATGCTTATCGAGTATCTCCGGGCTTTGGAGGCAGCCTTCGACAACCTGGTGGACGACTTTGTAGCTGCCCGCATGGACTCAGTCCATGGCTGTGCCGCTAACAGGAGGGAGCTCCTGCGCACCGCACCGCCGCTGACCTTCGTCTCGTCATCAGCATCTTTTGCTCCTACTTCTCTCGCCACTACTCGTCGCCTGCCTACCACGGAGGAGTTCAACCATGTCATTGCGCCTACTCCGGTTCGTTTTGCCCCACCCCTCGTGCCCGCTCATGTTCGAGTTGTCCCGCATAGGGCACCTGCTCCACCAACTCAGCGCAGCACTTCACGTCTCGAGCCTATCACCGAAGAGGAGGTTGAGTCCCCAGCCTCATCATACCTCACCCTTGGCAGGCCAAGGGAAATCCTTACCATCTCCGACTGAGCACGCTTAGCCGCCATGCGATGTACCGACTTGTACGATATGTTTATATGTACATAGGCTGTGAGAAGTAGCTTGTTTGCGCATCATGTAGGAACTAGAGAAGTGCACTAGCCTAAATAACACGTCAGGATTATGTACGCATATCCTGAGTGATGTATTGTATAATTACTGCTTGCGTGTAAGATATGTAATGAGCAGTCCTTCTCCGTGTGCAAACGTTTATTCACTTGAAAAATCTTGGAGCATTTGTGACTTTTTCCGTCTTCATGAATTTATTGATTTTTGCGACTCAATTTCTTTTCTTATGAGTGTTCGAAAATATATCCCCAGAGTGAACAATGTCTCGTCCTTGGACGCGCTCCATGCCAACTCCGTCAGAGGAAAAATTTGGCACACCCCCAAACAACAATTTCACACAGGGGCAGTCAAGTCAACAGGACAGTGAAACGGCACTTTCCCAAATGTGCCGTCTTTTGGAGCAAAGTCAGCAACAACATCAGGAAATGATGAACCAAGTCATCAATATGGGAAATCACCATGGACAGTATCAGCAGCAATCAAAGTTATCTGAGCTACAGAAGACGCGTCCCCAAACATTTTCTCACACTGACAAACCTCTTGAATCCGAGGACTGGCTTCGAGACATGGAAAGAAAATTAATTATTGCCCAGTGATCAGACCTTGAGAAAGTGCTTTATGCTCCGCACTATCTCACTGGAGCAGCCGCATCGTGGTGGGAGAATTTCCTACACATGCACCCCAACGAAAATAATATAACATGGGAGGAATTTAAAGAAGGTTTTCGTGGGGCACATATTCCTAATTGTCTTATGAAGATCAAAAAGAGAGAATTTGATGACCTCAAGCAAAGGACAATGACGGTGTCAGAATACAATAGTCAGTTTACTCTACTGTCTCGCTACGCCAACGAGGAGCGTATGTCGGAAAACAAAAAGATGGAGAAATTCCTAGACGGTCTAACGCCCGCGCTTAAATGCCAACTGGTCGTGCACACCTTTCCAGTTTTTAAGACGCTGGTGGATAAGGCCATTACCTTGGAGAATGAGAGACGCAACTTAGAAGATTTCCGCAAGCGGAAGAGGGACCAGACTAATCATGCCCGCAACCACCGCAGCAAGACAGATGTTCAGAAAAACTGGACACCCAAACCCACGACAAGTTTCTCACGCCCAATCAAGAATTTTCATGCAAGGGACAAGGAGTTCACATACCGCCCAGGCGTTACCTGTTACGCTTGTGGAGAAGAAGGGCACTATGCCAAGCAGTGCCCCAAGCCAAGGAACTCGACCCCAAAGCCGAACAACGGAGGCAATAATTCGGCGCCAAAGCGCAACAATTTCAACCCAAATAACAACCACAGGAAGGGTCATCTGAACCACGTGACCAAAGAGGAAGCACAAAATGCCCCAGATATCGTACTCGGTACGTTTCCTGTCAACACAATACCTGCCATGGTTTTGTTTGATTCTGGAGCTTCTCACAAATTCGTTTCGAAATTTTTTGCCTTGCAAATTTTTTTTTCGATGCTTCCCTTGGAAAAATCTATAATCGTCAAGTCCGGTGGAATTAAGCAAGTTACCCAGAGTTATTGCCAGGGTGTGGTTATCGAGTTTGAAGGGTTGAATTTTCACGCAAATCTTATCGTGTTGGAAAATAAAGGGCTGGATGTCTTCCTAGGGATGGATTGGTTAACCACCAACAAAGGTTTTATTGACTGCTTCAGCCGGACCGTGATTCTCACCCACCACCACGGGAAAACCATAAAAGTCTCAGCCAAGGAAAGAAAAATATCACGGCAACCAAGATTGAACAAAGTGGATATTTCTAAATTGAGCAAGGTTCCAGTAGTGTGTGAATTTCCAGACGTATTTCCTGAAGAACTGCCAGGCATGCCACCAGAACGGGAGATAGAGTTCAGCATCGAGCTAGCACCCGGAACCGCCCCCATATACAAGAAACCATACAGAATGGCACCATCCGAACTGGTAGAACTGAAGAAGCAAATAAAAGAATTACTGGACAAGGGTTATATACGAGCCAACTCCTCACCCTGGGGATCACCGATTTTATTTGCCAAAAAGAAGGATGGAACCCTGAGATTGTGCATAGACTATCGAGCACTTAACATGGTCATAATCAAGAACAAATATCCGATGCCACGAATAAATGATTTATTTGATCAACTCGCTCAGGCCAAGGTATTCTCAAAGATTGACTTGAGGTCGGGATACCATCAATTGAAAGTGCGAACCGAAGATATTCCCAAGACAGCTTTCACCTCCAGATACGGATTGTATGAGTTCACCGTAATGCCATTCGGATTAACAAACGCCCCCGCATATTTTGTTCACCTCATGAACAAAGTATTCATGAAGTTTATGGACAAGTTTGTTGTGGTATTTATCGATGATATTCTGGTATACTCCAAAACACCAGAAGAGCACGCTGAACATCTCCGAATTGTACTAGGGGAAATCAGGAAACATCAATTGTATGCTAAATTCAGCAAATGTGAATTTTGGCTAAAGCAAGTAGGTTTTCTGGGCCACGTACTGACCCAAGAAGGTATTGCCGTAGATCCGGAAAAGGTCAAGGCCGTACTTGGCTGGAAGCCACCAGCCAGCGTAACGGACGTACGAAGTTTCTTGGGAATGGCAGGATACTACCGAAGATTTATTGAAGGATTCTCCACCATAGCAAAGCCAGTGACACAACTACTCAAGAAAGACAGGAAGTTTGAACGGACGGAAGCTTGCGAGAAAAGTTTCCAAGAATTAAAGAGGAAATTAACGTCAGCACCAGTACTAATTGTGCCGGACATACACAAGAATTTTGAGGTATATTGCGACGCATCCCGGAAAGGCCTCGGATGCGTGTTGATGCAAGAAGGCAAGGTAGTCGCATATGTCTCCAGGCAACTTCGCAAGCATGAAGAAAATTATCCTACTCATGACCTGGAATTAGCAGCAGTTATACATGCACTCAAAGAATGGAGACACTTTTTACTTGGCAATCGTTGTGAGATATATACGGACCATAAGAGCCTCAAGTATATTTTCACACAACCGGAACTGAATTTGAGGCAACGACGCTAGTTGGAACTAGTGAAGGATTATGATGTTGGAATCCACTACCACCCATGAAAAGCAAATGTAGTAGCAGACGCCCTAAGTCGGAACCCTAGCCCAAACGACGACGGCCTGCCAAACCTGAGGCCTGAATTCCAGCAGGAGTTTGCTAAACTCAACCTGCTGGTTGTCACCGAAAGCATCATATCAAATTTAGAAATACATCCTACCCTAATGGAGACAATTAAAGAGGCTCAGCATGGACACCCCAACATTCAAGGCATTAAACGGAAAGTGAGTTTGGGCAAGGCCCCATAATTCATTATCGATAAGCAGGGAATATTGTGGTACGGGGATAGACTTTGCGTACCAAATATCAAGGATCTTAAACAGCAGATCTTAGCTGAGGGCCACACCACCGTATTCGATACATCCCGAGGGACAAAATGTACAAGGATATTCAGGAAAAATATTGGTGGCCCGGTCTAAAAAGGGACATAGCCACGTACATCGCATGTTGTGACTCTTGTCAATGCATCAAAGCCGAGCATCAGAAACCGGCCGGACTTTTACAGCCAAATAAAATACCCGAGTGGAAATGGGACGAGATTGGGATGGATTTTATTGTTGGGCTACCTCGGTCACGGCACGGAAATAACGCCATTTGGGTCATCACTGATAGATTGACTAAAGTAGGACACTTCATCCCCGTGAAGACAACCCACAACACTCAGAAGCTTGCTAGGCTCTATCTTTCCCGTATGGTCTGCTTACATGGGGTCCCAAAGAAAATAATCTCGGACAGAGGCACTCAATTCGTCTCCCGATTTTGTGATCACTTACAACAAGCTCTGGGAACTCAACTGGCATTCAGTACCGCATACCACCCCCAGACAGATGGGCAAACTGAGCGAGTAAACCAGATTCTAGAAGATATGCTGAGAGCATGTGTCCTCACCAATGGGACCAGTTGGGAAGAGGGCTTACCCTACGCAGAATTCGCATATAACAACAGTTATCAGGCCAGCCTGCAAATGGCACCATTTGAGGCTCTGTACGGGCGGAGATGTCGTACCCCGCTAAATTGGTCGGAAACCGGAGATAGCCATATCTTCGGCCTAGACATGCTCAAAGAAGCTGAAGATAAGGTCAAGGTGATTAAGGACCAACTCAAGACAGCCCAAAGTCGACAGAAGAGTTATTACGATCAAAAACATTGGGGGATCAGCTTTGAACCTGGTGAATTTGTGTACCTACGAGAATCCCCTATGAGAGGCCTGCATCGATTCAAGATTAAAGGGAAGCTAGCACCAAGATTCATCGGACCATTCTGCATAGTGGCACGGAAAGGCATGGTAGCCTACCAGCTAGACTTACCCGAAGATTTATCCAACGTCCACGACGTGTTCCACGTCTCGCAATTGAGGAAGTGCGTGAGCAACCCAGAGAAACAAGTACCCCATGAAAACATTGACATGCAGCCAGACCTCACATATCGAGAGTATCCAATAAAAATCTTGGAAGAGTTTGAAAGGAGAACCCGACAGAAAACCATCAAGTTCTTCAAAGTTCAGTGGAGCAACCACACCGAGAGTGAAGCCACTTAGGAAAGAGAGAATTTTCTTCGGACAGAGCACCCACATTTATTTGAGGATCAGCTGGAATCTCGGGGACGAGATTTTTCCTAAGGGGGTAGGTGTTGTGACACTCCAAAAATTTTGTTTTGGTTTTCAGCAAAAACCTTGTTGGTTTTGAAGGAGGTCATTTAAACCCTTCCAAAATCTATTTCTCTCAAAAATCTTTCCCTTTGACAAAAGATTTTTACTTTGGCATCTCCTTCAACTTTGGTGTTTGGTTATTAAAAACCTTTCCTCTGATCTTCTCCCTCTCGATTTATTCTTTGTAGTTTATTTTTCGTTTAATAAAGAAAGCCCTAGGAATTTTGGGTCTTCTCTTATTTTGAAACCATCCATGGTTTTACTATACCTCATGTGGAAAGTCTTCCCAAAACCCCTCCTTCCCCTTTGGGACAATTCAAATATTCTGTCCCAACAAGTCCAACTCATTTTTGGATTATATTCCATTAAATTCTTTTCCCAAAACAATTTTGTCCATTATTTTGAGCCTAGGTGATTTGCAAAGCAAGTACCTAAATGCCTTTGAGTTTTGTTCTCAAACCAACTACTCTGGATAGTCCCTAGCACCCACAACCTAGAACCATCAAGATCCACTCTTCTTCGTTTCAAAATTTTCAAGTTTCAGCTTCTGCAAGTTTGAACCAGATTTGTCAAATTTGGTGAAATTCATATCGCCTCTTCTCCAAAATTTCCACCAAAATTCAGGCAACCTCCAGTTGCAATGAGAAGCCACTCCACCAAAAATCAGCTCAAGGAAAAATCCCCACATACCAAAATCATTATGTCGAACACCTAGCATGCACTGTCACTTTGCACTTTCAGTAAATTCAGAAATTCAGAGTTTCAGTTTCTTCGTCATGGTCGGGTCACCTTTCAACAGTGCGCCTGGCGCGTTGTGCACGGACTCTCCTCCCTGACCGGAGCGCCGCACGCCCCCTTGGACGGATGCACGCGTCGGTGGCGGCGAGCCTCGCCGGCGTTGGCGGTTTCTGTGGTGGCTGCGCCAACCGTGGCTGCCAGCGAGGGCCCGAGCCCGCCGCCACGCCACCGTCGCCGCCCATTGTTCCTGGCCTCACAGTGGCTCTTGCACGCCAGCGCACTACCCGTTGCACCTTTGCCGTGGCCGGCAAGCACAGGGCGCGCCCTCTGCCGCCGACGGGCCCGCGCCGCCCCGTTCCGTCAAACTCCCCCCAAAGCTCCTCATCCAAACTCGTTTAACGTCTAAATGGAGCCAGTAGACCTCCACGTTGAAGCTCAACCGCTTAACCACCCTGACCAAGCCCTGCGCCGCCGTAACCTTCGCCGGAGAACTCCGTTCACGGCCACCCCCCTGATCGCCTATAAAAAGGGGCCCCGAGCTCGCCCTCGAGCACGCAGCATCCCTACACCTCACCTACACACCGCCAGGCTACTAGGAGGACCTCGAGGAGGTCTCCTCCCCCAACTCCGGCCGCCCCGTTCCGCCTCGGCCTCCACCTCGATTCACTTCGGTGAGGCCGTCCCCGGCGCCCTAACCTCATCAGCAACCCTCTCGAGCACCCAGTAGCCTAACCCCCACCTCAATTCGCTCTTCGCAGCACTCTCCGGCAAGATCCAACCTCTCCCGAATCGCCGTCCGCCGGAGCAAGGGCCGCCGTCGACGTGGTACTCGCCGGCGACCACCAGCACCACCCACCGATGCGGAATGGCACCCTGAGCACGGAGGTACCCCGATCCTCCTGCCTCGCTGTGGATCGCCGCCGGCGACCAACGCAGCCCTCGGGCGCCGACGAGCTCTGTCTCCCCCCTTTCAAATTTTTAAACCTGACGGGTGGGACCTGCCTGTCAGTCTCTCATTTTATTAAACGAACCGCTTTCTGAAAGCGTATTCTAGCAAAAATGCGCTTTCCAGTTTGAACCGTTTCTCTGGACTTTTCTGCATAACCCCCTGGGAAGTTTCTGTTTCATTACAGAGAAGTCCTTGGACCAAAACACTTATAACTTTTAAACAGAAAAGGATTTTTGAGTGATTCTTTTTCTGTCCTCTTCAAAATTTTGTCTAGTTTTTTATCAGATTTATTGGGAAAATATTTGGAATAAGTTTTGAGCAACACTTGGTATGTTACCGTAGATACCGAAGGAGGTGACGGGACCGCGAACTTCACCGAGCTAGGCCCCGACTACTCCGAACTAGGCAAGCATGTTTGAACTTTTGATATGATGAGTGTTTGGGCATGTTTGCATTAATTTAGTATCATGGCATGTTCACGAGCATCTCGATGAAAGTTTATCTCGTATGAGTTGAGGCAAGTGAGTTTCGGGAAATCCATGAGTTGTTGGAAACTTGTTGCATGGCCATGAGTTGGCATCAGAATGGGTAAGATGGCAGTGTTGTAGCATGCCAGTCTTATGCCAGATCGTTGACCCAGTGTCAACATAAATCAGTCAAATTCCTGTCCGTCTCCCCTTTCGTACTACCACATGTTTTCCGCAAGGGATACGGCTTAGTAAGTTGCAAACCACTTTCTGGTACACACCAAATCGAGAGGCCGGGATGAGGGTTCCATGGCCCTGGATTAAAGCCTTTCATCCGGTCAAGGGGCATGGGTGTTTCCGGTTGGGACCGAGAGGGGGGCACCCCTTAGAGTGTGCGTATATAAATTTGATCCCATGCTATTCGAGATAGTGATCTCCCCGTCTCAAAGTTTTTCTTGAACGCTGTCTAGGGTGATTCCTGGCAACGTGAGGTAGGATGGGTGTGTACTGGTTAGTTGTGTTTCCTCTTAAATTCCGTAAACAGAACTAGTCCTTTGTGACTACGGTAATCCATTGGCTATGGATATTTTAGTACAAACTCTGCAGACTCAAAAATCCTTGAATTCATTCTATTCATGTCCAAGTACTGTGTTCACCTTATCTTGTCAAATGTCAGTCCCGGAGACAGTAACTCCTGAGAACCGCATGAATGTTAAAAGTTTCTTTCCTGTGGATGGACTAACCCGCTTATTGTCTTGTGATGAATATTTTTTGTGAGCACCATTTCTTGTAAGTTATGGATAATGAATTGTAAGCCCTTTCTGCGATGTCGCTCAGACGTCCGACTGTGGCATTATTGTTTACTTATTTATGATATAAGCCCTTTCTGCGATGTCGCTCAGACGTCCGACTGCGGCATTGTTATTATTTACTTTTGTTATAAGCCCTTTCTGCGATGTCGCTCAGACATCCGACTGCGGCATTGTTATTATTTAATTTTGTTATAATCCCTTTCTGTGATGTCGCTCCGACGTCCGACTGCGGCACGCATGTCTTTTCTTTCAATATAAGCCTTTTATGAGGTGTCGCTTAGACGCCCGACTGTGGCATGCTTTATTTATTTGTTCACCCTTCGAGGCGTCGCTTCAGACACCCGATCGGTTTTGAGTTTATCTTCTTTGGTTTTTCGAGCGGACTACCGTCGATTCCCTTTTTACTTACCTTGCTATACTGATTTGTTTGCGCATTGTTAAAATTATTCATGTCGCATTCATGCATACATTTGTTATATCTTTCGTCCGAACTGTATTGCGAGTACTTTCAAAGTACTCACCTGGCTTGTTGATTTGGCCGACATCTTGTGAAGGCGATCTCATGGATGAAGAGTTCGTTAGCAAGTCCGACGCCTAGAGGAATCCCACCAGTCTCGTGCGACCCTGGATTAGTCATCGTGATATATTCTTCCGCTACCCAAATAAATTCATCGAGCCTCACCGACGCTCGATGAGCCGCCAGTGTAGGAGTCTTATCACCCACTCCATTGTGTTATTCCACCACTTTACCCCGAGTCAGTAGTATGCCACCACTCCACTGTGTCATATCCGCCACTATGTATATTTATTGGCGTGCTTGTAATAATTTGTTGAGCAACCTCAGCCCGACCCTGTAATATATCATATGCTACTGGCTTATTGTATCAAGATTTTGTCTACCAGCATGGAGGATTTTCCTCACACTGGAATTTATAGGTAGGTTTCTCAATAAATATTTTTATTGAAAAACCGGTCGTGACAGAACATGATCTCATACATCACAATATATCATTCATCATTCATCACAACTTTTGGCCATATCATATCACAAAGCAATTGCAGATAAAACAAGTTAGACATCCTCTAATTGTTGTTGCATCTTTTACGTGGCTGCAATAGGGTTCTAGCAAGAACGTTTTCTTACCTACGAAAAAGCCACAACGTGATTTGTCAACTTCTATTTACCCTTCATAAGGACCCTTTTCATCGAATCCGCTCCAACTAAAGTGGGAGAGACAGACACCCGCTAGCCACCTTATGCAACTAGTGCATGTCAGTCAGTCGAACCTGTCTCACGTAAGCGTACGTGTAAGGTCGGTCCGGGCCGCTTCATCCCACAATACCGCTGAAGCAAAATAATACTAGTAGTGGCAAGGAAGTTGACAACATCTACGCCCACAACAGATTTGTGTTCTACTCGTGCAAAGAGAACTACGCATAGACCTAGCTCATGATGCCACTGTTGGGGTTGCAGAAAATAAAAAATTTCCTACGGTTTCAACAAGATCAATCTATGAGTTCATCTAGCAACGAGAGAGAGGAGTGCATCTACATACCCTTGTAGATCGAGCGGAAGCGTTCAAGAGAACGGGGTTGAGGGAGTCGTACTCGTCGTGATCCAAATCACCGGAGATCCTAGCGCCGAACGGACGACACCTCCGCGTTCAACACACGTAAGGTCAGCGTGACGTCTCCCCCTTCTTGATCCGGCAAGGGGAAAGGAGAGGTTGATGAAGATCCAGCAGCACGACGGCGTGGTGGTGGATGGAGCAGGGATCCCGGCAGGGCTTCGCCAAGCGTCAAGTGGGAGGGAGAGGTGTAGCAAGGGGGAAGGGAGGCACCAAATGCAAGGGTGCGGATGCCCTCCCCCCTCTATATATAGGGTCCCCAGGGGGCGCCGGCCCTAGGCGATGGGATCTCCTAAGGGGGCGCCGGCCAAGGGGGGTGCCTTGCCCCCCAAGGCAAGTGGAGGCGCCCCCTCCCCTAGGGTTCCCAACCCTAGTCGCAGGGGGGCCCAAGGGGGGCGCACCAGCCCACCAGGGGCTGGTTCCCCTCCCACTTCAGCCCATGGGGCCCTCTGGGATAGGTGGCCCCACCCGGTGGACCCCCGGGACCCTTCCGATGGTCCCGATACAATACCGGTGACCCCCGAAACTTTCACGATGGCCGAAACACGACTTCCCATATATAATTCTTTACCTCCGGACCATTCCGGAACTCCTCGTGACGTCCGAGATCTCATCCGGGACTCCGAACAACTTTCGGTTTGCTGCATACTAATATCTCTACAACCCTAGCGTCACCGAACCTTAACTATGTAGACCCTACGGGTTCGGGAGACACGTAGACATGACCGAGACGAGTCGCCGGTCAATAACCAACAGCGGGATCTGGAAACCCATGTTGGCTCCCACATGCTCCTCAATGATCTGGTCGGATGAACCACGATGTCGAGGATTCAAGCAACCCCGTATACAATTCCCTTTGTCAATCGGTATGTTACTTGCCCGAGATTCGATCGTCGGTATCCCAATACCTCGTTCAATCTCGTTACCGGCAAGTCACTTTACTCGTACCGTAATGCATGATCCCGTGACCAGACACTTGGTCACTTTGAGCTCATTATGATGATGTATTACCGAGTGGGCCCAGAGATACCTCTCCGTCATACGGAGTGACAAATCCCAGTCTTGATCCGTGTCAACCCAACAGACACTTTCGGAGATACCCGTAGTATACCTTTATAGTCACCCAGTTACGTTGTGACGTTTGGTACACCCAAAGCACTCCTACCGTGTCCAGGAGTTACACGATCGCATGGTATAAGGAAAAGATACTTGACATTGGAAAAGCTCTAGCAAACGAACTACACGATCTTGTGCTATGCTTAGGATAGGGTCTTGTCCATCACATCATTCTCCTAATGATGTGATCTCGTTATCAATGACATCCAATGACCATAGTCAGGAAACCATGACTATCTGTTGATCAACAAGCTAGTCAACTAGAGGCTCACTAGGGACATGCTGTGGTCTATGTATTCACACGTGTATTACGATTTCCGGATAATACAATTATAGCATGAATAAAAGACAATTATCATGAAAAAGGAAATATAATAATAATCCTTTTATTATTGCCTCTAGGGCATATTTCCAACAAAATCGTAGGTGTGCTCTGGTCAGTCCTTTTGTCTATTTTTGGGGAAGGCCAGGGTTTCATTTTATCTTTGATCGGTGGACTCCATATCAACATTCTGTAGATGTGTTAGGTAACTAGCTAGGTTACATGTGTTGCGCCCTGTATAGGCAATATTTTGATCTAGATAAATTATTCTGCTAATAATTCCACCTAGGTTTGGTGACTGTGCTAATACAAATACGTAGCTTGACCTTGGAATTGAATTGCCTACGTAGGTGATTGTGAAAATATTTTCTGCAACTTAAGGATAACAACACCATGCCTTGTTTATGAAAATGTCATATTCTATTTTCATGAAGTAAATAATCTTCATTTTCTGTCATTCGTGTCAGTACCGTCATTACGATGGACAAAGAATCTTTTCACATGAACATTTTACATATTACTCCCTCAATTTGAAAAATATTGTTGTGGTTTTAGTTTTCAATATAAATTTTTGAACACCCAAGTATGAAATCCTGGATCTGCAGCTGTGTAGCTAGATTACATTTATTGAGGTATGTATATGTCAGTTTTTGACCTATATAAATTATTCTGCTAATAATCCGGAACAGGTAGCTCCTCTGGCTTCTCTTCCGGAGCAGGTGGTGGCTCCTCACCTCGGTAGGGTGTTAAATGCTCGCATGATTGTTGCCTCCCCGCCCCCACACTGTGGTCGCGCCGACGAGAACGAAGAATAGGTTAGTCATCTATCCCCTTTATTTATTTATTTATTTATTTTGTAATATCCTATGTTTTCCCTAGTCGGTACAAGGCAAATAAGGTATTAAAATGTTGAGTACATGTGTGGTTGCACTTGATCGATCTTTGGTTTACATGTTCCATAAGTGGTTGTGGCAGTGATTTTGAACATTGATTATCTCTAAGCAATGGCTATTTTAGAAAGAAATTGGATATCATCAATGTTTTACTTGAGTTGTTTTAATTAGTTCTTTTGTAGGGTTTTTATCATTTATGCCACCAGTTGTATCCCACTACTCAGTTTTTCCCTTAGAAGTTACAGCCGCTCAAAAATGCCATCGGTTCGTGAGATGCTTACTAAAAATGCCATTAGATGTATCAAAAATGCCATCGTTCCGTTAGATGTTTGCTCAATAATGCCATTAGACATTGTTATTTTCATGTAAATCTTGTTGACCATCCAATGTGACAAAAAAAAGCCCAGGCCCACATTTCAGTTCTCTCTATCTCACAATGATAAGTGTGGCCCCACTTGTGAGGAGTAAGTAAGCGAATAATTTTACAGGAAAATAAGAACGATGTTGGGAATCAAGTGGGCCCACACTTTATTGTAGTGAGATAGAGGGAGAGCTGGCATGTTGGTCCATAGGTATTGATGCCATTATAGCATGTCAAGATTGATTTGATATCACAATAATGATGTGTAGTGGCATTTTTGAGCATGTGTCTAACGAAGCGATGGCTTTTTTAGCAGTAGAAATTCCTAGTGGTGATACTTAGTTGTGGGACACAACTGGTGGCATAAATGATAAAAACCCTTTTTTGTAAGTACAACATTTGGGATCACTTATTGTCAGAATTCATAATAATTAACAACTTTACCTAGAACGTTGAATGGTTCAGGAACATTGATGGGTGGGGTATCGATCAACAGGGGAAACTGCCACTCACGAGCTATTTTATCTACTCATGCATGTAAGTTATAAGTCTATTTTTTGCATTAGTACATCTGTATGCTACTCTGCCATGTTACATCATCAGTTCATGCATTTTTACGTAACAAGTGTATTTTGTTGCACTAAAGGGTTGTTTGGTTTGTGACTAACTTTGCCAAAGATTGCCATACCTAAGGTTAGGCAAGTTTGACCAACTTAAGTGAGTGTTTGGTTCCAGCCACACCTTAGGAGACCCACACTTGGGTCCCATATGGCATACACACAAAAAGTGTGGCAAGGTTCCCTTAGGCTTGCCAACTTGTGGCTCTCATTTTGATGAACTAACCTTAGGCAAGCTTGGGAAAAATGTGTGGCAAAATGTGGCAATGCTAGTGCTCTCTTCAACATGTATGGTTGATCCTTCATTTTTTTTACTATATGGTACTGTCCCATTTAGTTGCTTATGTAGCAATTAATAAGTTATGCATTTATTTTTTCAACGTCATTTGCAGATATTTTACGTTTTCATCAATTACATTATGTTTCATGGACTTTGTGTCTGCTGAATTGTCATATTAAATATACTTATGCAACATTTTGTACTACATGTAGGTCCTAAGTGACGACGTTGACAGCGACCAAGAAACCCAGAGGATCTTCAGAAGGCGGAAGGTGAGGCAGCTGGAGAGTGGTGAGCTCGAGAAAGCTGTGAGGCCTAGATTCGAAAACGGCAACGGATGCCCTTTCTGCAACAAGGTGATGAAAGGTGACATGTCGAGTACCATCAACCATGCAGTCGGAACATCCCAAGGCAGCATCAAGAATGGCTACGCTTTCAGGGTGAAGCATGCCGCGTATGCCGACTACTTGATCGGGCTTCTTTGAGGCTTTAGGGAAGTGCGCACCCTCGCAGCTAGAACTGATGCTCTTTTGGTTTTAACTATGCTAAGTACTACCCTATGCTATACTTTATTGGTGAAGGTTTATGGTCGAAGTATGTGCACCAGTACTACTATGGTGCTTGCTTTTGGATATATGGAAGATGGTCGAACTATGTGCACCAGTACTACTAAGTGGTGCTTGCTTTTGTATATATGGAAGCGTTGAACTAAGGTAGAACTATGTTAATTGGTGTGTGGTTTGGCATCTCTGCTTGTTAAACTCGTGCTCATTAATCATCCGCTCGTTTAGATTAAGTAGCATAAAACCCTGATTGGCTAGGTTCGTTTGAACCTAGTTAAGCTTGTGAGCGCTCGTTAACAGATTCTGATGTGTTATGGTATACATGATGAGTCTGTACATGTGGTTTTCAAGAAGGAAGATGGTGACTCAAAAAGGAACTGCACTAGTTTGCTGCCTAAGGTGTTGATCAAAGTAATACTAGAACCATCGTGTTTGTGGAGTGGCTACATGATGATCACAAATTCTCGATCCAAGTAATACTAGATCACTTGATGACAATTTGATCTGATGTTTTCAGAAGTATTGAGCATTAGGGTTTGTGTACACAATTTTCAATCCCCAACCCATCCACCCCGGACATGATGTTTTGATTGCATCACGTAGATGTACAAAATCCAGTTCCTAGCTCCTGCCACAAGCGCCTACGCTTGTGATTTTTTTTCTAGGATCCAAATTAAGCGCCCAACGCCGACCAATCAATTTTTCTCAGAACTATTTCCGCTATAGTAGGTAACTACCAATTACTCCTCGCATCTCTCCCCCTAGGTTACGCTCTAAAACCATCGCCGCCACTCACATGCCAGCCTCCCTGCTGCCGGATATGAAATCCACTTGTGGAGGTCGATTGGCCGTCGTGACAGATCGTGGCCATGGACGTGAGGGGCGTGTCATGGACAGCGTCGTGACAGATCGTGGACTTGCGGGGCTAACCACCGACGTCGTCGTCCATCTCATGGATCAGGATCCCCACGAGAAAGCTTTGGACTACTCGGTGTCCGACCCAGAGAAGCATCGTGTCGATGAGGTGCAGTACTCCATCGTTGATCACAAGCAGCAGCACATGCACGGCATGAACTGGAATTCCATTACGGTAATTTTAATTTTTGACCCTAGATCTGTCTTCAAGTTTTAGGTTAGAGGTTAATCATTAAACCATCAATACATTGTTGAATTGGCATAATGGAATCTAGCTCTAAATATAATGTTGATCATCAGTACGTAATGATCATTATTTATTCAATCAATCTTTGATAAATTAATGGTTCATCCACTCCACAATTTAGTGCGTTTTGGAATTATGCCAAAAGTCAGAGATCATAAAGGTTGTGCATGTTTATTGACAATTTTTTTAAAAGTACATCATATGATTTACGCTTTCATATGGATTTGATTTTGCTTTTTTCTCCTTAAATTTTCAAAGTTAATAAATATTTACTTTAAAAATAATTTATAGGCACTACAGTATGAAACTTAGGGAATATTAGGTACTGTACACAATGGTGCAGCTTATATCATACATAATTTAAACTTGCAGCCTTATTCTCATGATTATGAGGACATTTTCCAAGGAGAGATGGATGCACACACTCAGAAAACCCTTGAAGAATTGGAGAATGGACAGTGCAACGTGCTTAAGCGTATGGCGTATCGTTGCGTGTTCTGTGGCAAATATCTGGACCCGGCTTTCCTTGGTATTCTTGAGCACGCCGAGGGAGTTGCCAAAGGATACCAAATGAAGCATGGTGTGAGGGCGAAACACAAGGCGCTAGCCCAATATCTCAGGAATTTGTCGGACAAAGAGAAGGTCCGAAGAAGGCGTTATGCGAACCAGCATGCCAAAGAATAGATGAATAAATGAAACCTTGAAGACGTTCTGGTTGGCATAAGTAGTCATTTGCGGTTGTTTTTTTTTTTGAAAATACCAATGAATATTTTAATTATCACTAGTCATCAACCCGTGCATCTGCACGGGCTAGCACTTCTAATATTAAATTCTCCTCTGGTCCCTTTTACTCCGCATATAAGATTTCTCAGAAGTAAAACTTCATAAAGTTTGACCAACTTTATTGAAAAAAATTCAAGATACATAATGCAAAATCAATATCATTGGATGTGCAATGAATTTAATTTTCAGGTTGTATAACTTTCGTATTGTAGATGTTGATATCTTTCATATAAATATGGTCAAAGATACGATCTTTGAATTTAGACAAATCTTTTATATACGGTCTAAAACAATCATTTGGAGTAGTAGTACAATTCCTAGTAGTAGAACATGATACTGTAGCAAAAAGATATCTGCATTTTTAAATTATTTTAAGGACCATTTGTTATTTGTATTTTATGTACTTGTATTATCCAATAAATTCTTAAAGAAAATGTTGTATGATTGACTGGGAACTGTGTGATAGATATTTCAGATTTCAAGATCTTCTTTGTACCAAAAAAATCTTCAAAGAATTTGTTTTATGATCAATGTGCTTGAACATTTATAGTTCTTTCTATCCCTACTACACATGTATATCGCATACATAATCATTTGTTTATATGAGATCTTTGTGTTGCATGGTACATGAAGATTACTATAGAAATTTATGTGTATTAAAGATAGTTTAATAGCTATATATTTTTCCTTATCATGCTAAAATGGATACATGCATAGACGTACTATATGTGCAAATAATAAGCATTAGCAATCTGCACATGTGAAGAAAGATGTGAATCCACATGTAATTCATCATTCGCACGTATGGATGCATGTCAGTCAAAGTAGTTTATTTTTCGAGAGAATAGTATTCCGTGCATTTATAATAATAATCACCACCGAGCTGATTTAGCATATAGACTAAACTTGCACGACACCACTACATTGCATCCAGTGACATCGGATGCAACCACCGCCCGACAGTGTACATGGGGAGCTCATCCAACCTCTCCATCCAATGTAATTTATCTTTCTCACTCAAGAAGTGCTCATCGACTTCCAATGCTGACAAATAATTAGCAAGGATGATCGGCCTTCCCCTGCAGAACTGCATGCTCCCTTGTTCAGATGGTTTATTAGGAGTACAAATTTGGACTTGAGTTAAATCTGAAAAAGACTTACGGAGGTGCAAGATAGCTCTAATTTTATTTATCACATGGATATCCTTTTCTTTTCAATAAAATGGACAAAATTAATACAATAATACTACAGAGTATATATATCAAAAACATGATGTGATGGGAATACCCATTACTGGTTATATTGATCGGCTGCCTCTATGCTATCTGGACATACAAACTCCGTCAATGAAAAGTAATTCATAATTTATGTGTCCCAATATGGCCAACCTAGGAAATCAAAACTATAGTTCCATAGTGTGGTTCCTCAAAAATAATTCTCTTCCTCAAAATAAAATAATGAAAATAACATATAAGTGAGTTCTAATCTAATTTCCTAGGTTTTCATCTCCTAGATTATATCAATTAGCCTTGAGTCTTGGTGCGATGCAAGTCTTTCCTTGCCGCGCGCAGCCGGTGTCATCTAGCCGCAAGTCTCGACCAGCTCCACATTCGTGGTTGACAAACTTTGGCTTCAATCTCCCTTGAAAAAAATAGACTGATCCACAAAACATGGGAGTTATTTTAAGCAAGCATCTAGAAAAATAAATTGTATGTATGATAAGGTCAAAACCCAGCCGGTGGTTCACTTTGTGAAGGGAGCTCCTCATCTCTTCCAGCACCTGGCTTTCAGGCTCCTTTGTGGTTTGCCGAAGGCCATGCAGGTGGGAGAGCAGACTCAGTAAGAAAAATCGCCACCGTCGACCATAGGGAGGAGAGCAGGATCGAAGCAGAGGAGGAGACAGCGGCCATACAGAGGGCTCCAGGCAGATTTTAATCGAGGGAATACTTGATTGCGGAGCCATGGATGCTTATTATTATTTCACGGGAAATCAGCTGGATATCGAAATTCCTTATATATGAACGGGAGAAGACCTTCCGTGTTTAATTAATGGACGTGGGGCTTTCCTTTTTCCAATTGACGTGATGCTTTTTCTTGGCGAGAATTACTTGAGGCTTATCTTATTTTTTCTCTTTTACACGTGAGCTTTCCTTTTTTTGTTTGAGAAACGTTGGACGTGTTGCATGTGTTTCTTTTCTTATAGGATGGGATGATCAGCGTTATGCAATTTTCCTTTAGTCCTGAATCATAAATTTTAGAATCTAACGGTTAATTGATTTTGTTTATGTGGATTAATGGAGGCTTATTTTTATTTCACGGGCAATCAACCGGATTGTGGATTCTTTTCTTTTTTATAGTTGGATTTGTTTCGGTATTTTATTATCATTCGAATTTTTAATGGACACTCCCTTCTTTATTTGTGGGAACAGATCAATGCTTTCCTTGTTTTTGTTACGTGAGGATTTTCTTGTTTTTTTTTAAGTTGAGGATTTTCTTGTTTGTCTGTTTTTCTTCAGTGGCAATCAGCCGGATCCTGATTTGTTTCCTTTGTATCGTTGGATTTGTTTTGGTACTTTATCGTTAGCGTTTTAAACGGCAACTTTATGTGAGGTTTTTTTTTTTGCGGCTGCAGTTTTGGACGTGTCAGGTGCGTTTTTTTTTTAACCTTGGTGGGTTTTTCAACGACAGCTTTCCTTCTTAATTTGTGGGAACCGGTGGAGTTTTTTTCTTTTACGTGAGGATTTCCATGTTTGTTTCTTTTTTACGTGAGGTTTGTTTTTTTTTTGCGGGTGGAGGTTGTTTCGTTTGACTATAACTTGGACGTGTTAGGTGCGTTTTTCATAGGATTGGATCATCTGCGTTACGCAAGTTGTCTTTTCATCCTAGTCGTATATTTTATAATCTAACGGTTTAATTAATTTTAATGATGTGGATTAATGAGAGATCAAGAAAGGTGCCTCCAATTAGTAAATATAAGATAGTTTTTGCAGAAATGTTAATTTTATTATATTTAATCATAAAAATGCATACAATTTAATTATTGATTTTTCAAATATTTCTAACCTTGCATCTAATAGTTTACCATTTTATTGGTTAACCATTATTTATATATATATATATATATATATATATATATATATATATATATATATATATATATATATATATATATATATATATATATATATATATATATATATGTGGAGTGCTTGAAATTATTCAAGATCAATTGGTGTACTGAAAGACTCATCCACATGCAATATGAACAGCAGTGTATTTTTAGGGTTTCTTCAAAAGAACAACTGTGGTCATGCTGATCTTTTCTGTTTGGCCAGAATTGGTAAAGCTGCCAAATCAGCATCTGAACCGGCCCAACACTTTGTTCCTTTTCTGGGCCTGCACAAGTGGGAGGCAAAGAGAAAAGTGGGCGATGGCCCCAACCCCAACCCCACCCCCATCCCAATCCCACCCCACTTCGTTCCACTTCGTTCTTTGCAGAGACAGAGAGGCGACGTGGAGGGCGACGGCTAGGGTTTGCCAAGCCGTCACCTTGGCCGCCCCCGTCGTCGTCAAATCTGCCGGATCGGCGAGGCCACCCACTCCCCCCTGCTCCGGCCATGATTCTGCACTGCTTCATCGACAACAAGGTAATGCAACCGCAACTTTTCATACCCAATCCTAGTCGCGCAGCCCGAAGCTCCGGTGGTGCCCGAAACTCTGGTGTTGGCCAGTATACCTTGCTCGTTGACATAGCCTTCACTATGCTATCATCTTGCTTGACAGATGCTATCAAGTAGTTTTTCCCTCTAGAAAATGACCCTCCACTGCTAGATATACAAAAAGTATATTCACAGGAGCATACACATGTTTTGGTTTGTTGGGATAGTTTGAAGATTGTGTACATGTATTTGCTGATGCTTAGTTATTAAAAACTGAAAAGGCGAGCACAGAAGCAGTCCATGAGGAAATTTGTAATGATGGAATGAGGATCGGTTATATTTTCATGTATTACTCGATGGTAGTATGATGATTAGTGCATATTTTGAAGGATTTGTCAAGTATAGACTGCTCTTGATTGGTGCATGTTTTTGATGATTTGTGCACACATGTAATATTTTTGCTTGGTGCATATTTTTGCTGATTGTTGTTACTGCTTACTTGAATTATGTCAGCCTATCTCCAAGATATGGTATGGGCTTGTTGGGGTCAATGAAAATTTGCTGTTGGATTTTCTCACTGTTGGATTTTCTGCCATTATACTTCATAATCATGATTTTACTTGTTGGTATGGGTAGTAATGAGTAAATAAATAGCAAGTATACAAACGGGTGAGTATTGGTCAGCATACCTTGCTCGTTCTCATAGCCTTCACTATGCTGTCATCTTGCTTGAGAGATTCTATCATGTCCTTATTCTCACTGGAAATTGGAAAATTAACCTCCACAGCTACCTCTAAAAATGGTATGTACAGCAGCAAATGCATTATTTGTTTTGTTGGGACAATTTAAAGACATTATATTTATTACCTGATGGTACCACACAACAGCCCGTCAGGAAATTTGAAGTGATCAAAGGCAGATCAGTTATAGTTTTATGTATTGCTTGATGAGAGCAGTCAATCATGGTTCATTTGTACATGGCTACTAATTGGTTGGTTACCAAGTTTTCTTGTCCAGCTCACAAAATTTTAACCTTGAAATATCCTAATTGGTTATGTCTGCCCAATGATTATGAGTCTAACCACTAGTCTTGACTAGTCGTGCGAATAGTTGTCGACTAGCTTTTTCGTGTAGATGTTTATACATGAACTACGTACTTAGGGAGAAGTATGCGAAAAGATTATTCACATTGTATATGGTGCTAACAAGTCCTAATGGAAGACTGTTTTCATATATCAATAACTAACACTTGTTCATTGCAATGCATGCAACAGGTTTGAATGGCAAGGGAAACCATCCTCATCGGCAGTGAAGAGAGTGATCACCGGACCACCTCAGATGATGCTTCAGATGGCTCTTCAAGTGGGAGTGACGGCTATAGCGCTGATGGCGACACCTCTAGCGACTATGAAACTAATGATAGTTCTGATGGAGATGGAGATGTGGACCACGATCCTATCTTGGCACTACGGGGTAAAGTTCTATATGGCTTGTCAGATATTAAATGAATCGAGAAATATCAAAAGTTAATGTTTTGAGTGACACTTGATTACCACACATTACTCTGTTTGGGTTCTAGATGACCTTCCAAATCAACATTGACTGAACTAGAGCTTACATAGAGGAGTGGTTACTTGTTAGTTTAAAAAATCAAATATTCAATTTGCCCATGTTTCTATGAGATATTGCTGGGTGGATGTGATTGGGTTATCTATGTCCTTCATTTCTTGATCATTGGAGTAGGCATTGATCATTAACCCAGTGTTGATGTTCTAGATCTTACGTATGAAATTATTTACTACTCTGCCATCTTAATTTTTTTTAATACAGGTCCGGGAATTATTGTGAGAAAAGGAACTTTTGAGGATCTCATCTTCTACGACAACCATGTATCGCTAAACGAGGATCGGTGGGACTGTCCCAAATCCATAGTAAAGCAGTGCCAACCTCCCATACCATACTATGTCAGCACCGTCACTCGCTCGACAGTAATCACAGGGAAGAACAAGATGGTAAACACTTGGACTTTTCTTTTTTGCAAATCGTACTTCACTAGTGAAAATGCCATCATGTAGAGACAATGAGGAGGACGGGCTTGGTTGTGCAAATCATACTTACTTTTTTTGTGTGCAAATCATACTTAATTTTTTATGTAACATTATTTATTTCCCTGTGCAATCAGATGTTCTCAAAGGATTACAGTCAGGCCTACCTCAAAGATTATCTGCGAAAGCCCATGCTTGTGCGTGTCACCAATGAACATTTTGAAGGTAATAAAAAGGTCTTGTTCAAGATAGGCAAGAAGGACGGGCGTGCATCATGACGAACAACTGGAGAGAAGTCGTTGAGGGAGCCAGAATGGAAGAAGATCAAATGGCTATCTTCAGGTTAATGGAAAGGAGTGGAGGTGGGCTTAGGGTGAACATGGTTAGTGTCATGAGGATTCGTTGACCCATGGCAGTAGTTTGACGCTAGTTTTATAGTCTGTATGTAGTAGCCAGTAACTGCAAGTTGGTAGTATCAGCTTTTGGGTCCAGTAAGTACAACTTAGTAGTAATTGGTACTTGGTAGTAACTGGTACTTTGGTGGTATAACTTTTGGGTCCGGCTGGGTATGAAGATCGTCCAATAAGTGGTACTTGGCAGTAACTTGGTGGTACCCTATGTGGCGTAATGTACTTGCTATGCAAGTCTATATATATAACGCACCCTAGTACCCTGTAACATCCCAAAATTCTAAATTTTGGAATGTTATATTAAATAAATAGTTTAGATTGTTTGTTTGATTGTTGTCTGAATGATTGAGTGAAATTGAAACTTTTGAAGGTTAAATGAGAGGAATTAAAGGACTTTCCCAAACTTTCATTTTTCTTTTATGATCTCCGAAATTCAAATTCTTTTCATCACAAAACCCTGGAGAGAAGATGACATGACTTCTTCCATTTATTTAAATCACAAGGGTGTTGAAAATATTTTCCAATTCTGAAACTTTATGCAACTCAATGATTTTCACGAGCGACGATAAAATGACTTCTTCAAAACATATGAAATATGAGTTGGGAGTTTTAAAAGAATTAAATTCAAAGTTCTTTTGAATTTATTTCCAATTTGGAGTTATTTGAGTTTTATTCAAATTATTTTTCTCCGAAAACAAAATATATGGAAAATAGGGTAACATGATTCCTACATCAGAAAATTGAGAGAAATTAATTTGAAGTCATTTTGGTATTTTAAAATGATTTTATTGGATTTTATTGGACAAGTAGCACTGTGTGAATTATTAAAATTTGTGTGGATTTTATTTGACATTAGAATAATGTTCATCTTGTAGGAAATATTTTTCTGCAAATTTTGATATATTATATGCCTATATAAAAGTTTTAATTATTTTGTTTTTGTTTTAGTTCTGTGAAATTTTGTTAAAAAAAAATGCAGCGCCTTGGGCCAAAGGCCCAAGCCGCCGACCAGCCACCGGCCAAGGCCATCGCACGCACACACCTAGGGGGCTAGGGAGCCCAGGTTTCCTATTCTTTTACAAATCCTAGTAGGATTTGATCCCGTTTCGTTATTCCGTTTATTCCAATTTGTTTCTAGATCTTTTCCCTCTTTGTTTCCTAATCCTAGTCTATTTCTTATCCCCTACCCCAAGAAAAACCCTCCCCTCCCCAATATAAATACCCAAGCACCCCCCCCCCTCCAACACATCAAACCAACACCTCTCTCTCCGCAGCAGCAGCAGTGCAGCACCACCGCCGCCGCTTGCCACCGCCGCTGCCAAGTGCTGCCGCCGCGCCCTCGACCTCTCCTGAGGTTTATATGATCTCCTCTCCACCGTCTCGTGATCTCCTTTCCTCCAGGAGCAACCGCAACATCGGATCTGATCTTCTTCCCCAACTCCGACGACTACTCCGGTGAGATCCACGAAATCCCGTAATTCATTTTTTTCAGAAAATAGCAATCTTAGAAAATTCATATCTTTTAGAGTTTTTAGTATTTTTGAGTGATTCCAATTTCTATGTGTCACAAATTTGCTGAAGTTTCTGTTAGTGTCTCTGGATTTCAAATTTGAGTAGTTTAAATTTGAATTCGATATATTTGTTCAGATTAGTATTTTGGCCATAACTTGAGTTTAAAAATAGGTTTTTAATTAATTCTTTTTTCTCCTGGTCACTTGTGATATTTTTTAGCTATAGGATTTAGTTTGGTAATTTTGGAGTATTTTAAATTAGATTTTTAGTAAAAACAGTACTGTTTTTCTTATGTAGTTGTTTTAGTCATATAATTAGTGTTTTTAATTATTTTAGTTAATTCTTTTGTAAAGTTTTACATGTTGTTATATGTTTCTGTTATACTACAGTAGATAAATTTTGGTAGTTATTTATTAGTGTTTAGCTACTGGTTTTGTGTTTGCTTGTTTAGTTCATAGTGATAGTTGATAAAAATAGTTTTATTAGTTTTAAAAGTAATTCTTTTGACACTTCAATCTATGTTGCGATTGATTCTGTTATTTAGAAGTAAATTAGTTTTCATAATTATTTTAGTATTGTGCATTATTGTCTTAGTGTTTTGATATTGGTTATAGTTTCCTAGTGTTAACTAGATAGTTATAGTAGTTTTATAATAGTTCTTTTGCTAGTTATTAAGTTAGTAAATTATTTTCTGTTGTTGCATTAGAATTATGTTCTCTTTGCTGTAAAAAAATATTAGAGTAATTTAGTGATGTTATGTTAAGATTTGTGTGAGTTGGTCACCACTAGTTTTTCCTTGAATTTTTCTTTCGAAGTTTTTCCTTTGGTTTTCGACTTGGTTTTCTTTGTTGCTTTTATTTTGATTGAGTATTGTTATGATTGATAGAATTGATTGCTAGGATGTTTGCTTATGTGAATGCTATGTTTGACTATATAGATTTTCAACGGAGTGACGATTAGTTCTACCAAGTCATATTCTGAGAGCGTTATTATCTTCATCAAGTAATACCGTGCAAGTTCACTTTGACCATGCTTTCATACCTATGTTTTATTGCATTCAGTGGCATCTTTGCAACAATCCTCCAAAGAGTGATATTGAATTCTTGTAGTTCAGTAGTATGAATGAGGTAGGAACCCATCACCCTGTTACCAAGCCCGGACGATATTTTATTTTAATGCTACGCTATAGTAGACGGGTTTGGTATGAGTGCTCGGAGTGGTGTGAGAATGAAGGATCTACGCCAATGACGACAACTCCTTGATGGAATCTGCAAGGACTGCATCTTCAAGGCCTCAAGACTTCAAGACTCGAGACAAGAATTCAATACACACTCATGGGTGAAGGATGGTTGACGGGCACCTGGAGAAACCAGTGGTTGGCGGGATGCATGGAGAAGCGCCATGACATCTTGCGGAAAGCTTCACCCAGACTCAAAGAGACGGAAGAATACTTCATGCCCGAAGCTTACCCGTGCAACCGCAAGTCACTATGGGCTCGCTTGGTTGACCTTAGTGCTGACTGGCTGGGACGATGCTAACAGATGTAGAACTACGGTAGGATTGGATGAGCACCGGACGGTGGTCGGGAACTCTTCGAAGACCATGTTTGATCGTCTTGTTCTCAAACACCACGAAGTGCGAGAACGTAAAAGAGGGATCGAATCTTGCGGGTAAAGTGTACAAACCTCTGCAGAGGGTTTAAACCTAATCGATTAGCCGTGTCCCGTTACGGACAATTTGAGCATCCGGACTTGGATCTATCTCGAACTCTCAACACCGGATTGATAACTTAATGGTGGGCAACTTATGATGATTTTGGGCTATGAGACATCGGTTGGCGGAACCATGTCATGATAGAAAACTCCATAGTACAGACTTCATTTATTCCTTTGATGTAGGGAAAATAAAACCAGCTTTTACGCAAACAAAACTCAGACCCAGAGCCACAAAGCCATATTGCATATAGTATAGTTTTATCATCTGTTTTCTCATGTTGTGATCTTGCCGGTACATTCAATGTAATGACCTACACGGCTGCAACGTACCATGTTGCAGATACTTTTTTCTGACGAGTAAGAGTACGGTACAGGATTACGGTCTACACTCAACCTGCCGATGGCGTTGATGGGACTCCACACCCGACTATTTGTTTCCGCGGTGACTTATGAGGTATATATCAGTTTTACGTTAATTATATATGTGATTGCACTTTGATATATACATTGATGTACTGTGTGCCAAAGATACCGATCCGTGGATGGCACAAGAACACGTAGGCTTGACCGTCCGAGGTCGGGTCGCTCTGATATGGTATCGAGCACATGTTGACTGTAGGACGTGACCCTAGAAACCGGAAAGCCCTAGGACAGGAAATTTCTAAAACTTTATTTTCAAAAAGACTCTTACTTCTCATCTTTTCAGATTTTATCAAATAGACCCTCTCACCTCAAACAGTTAGAATATACCCTTTTTCCCTTTTGACCACATGAAGGATCAACTGAAGCCGCTCCAAGAAAGATATCGGACAGCTGATGACCTCTTCAAAGTAACAAAGGGTTTCACCATGCGTTGGAAGAATTGCAGCTTCAACAATTGAAGACTCTGAAGACTTGAAGAATTTGAAGTCCCTGAAGAATTACTTGACCTTTAGAAGACCAAACCCCTGTTATATACTTACGTTAGATGCGATTTATTAAATGCGCTGTCTTTTGTTTGATGTTTTCCGGCAGCCCCAAAATAAAACTCGTTTTTTCAAAACTATTGTTTGTATCTCTCTCTATCCAGCTCTCTCTTATCTCACCCTAAAACCCTTGGAGCCAATAGATGATGAATGAAGAAGGACTGGTATTCTCTAGACCGATGACTCAGTTGGAGGCAGAGCTATGGATTCAAAACATGGAGAATCAACTCAAAAAAATTGGATTGCAAGGAAGTATGAGGTTCCATATGCTCTTCAGCATTTTACCGAGAGTGCTGCAATCTGGTGGAAAATGCATCAAGCCATACAAGGACGTAATGGAGCAAGAACTTGGGAGGAATTCAAAAAGACCCTGTTGAGATCACGCCTTATTCGGAAGCACTATGATAACCCGAAGAAGAAACCTTGTGCCTGCAAGATTTGCGGAGAAATAGGACACACCAATGAAGAACACAAGGATGGATGCCCTCATTGTGAGGAGAAACACCCAGCTGAGGAATGCCCAACTAGTCAGGTGACTTGTGTCTTGTGTGAAGGAACCACCCACTACCCGACCCAGTGTCACATTTACCCCATGGTGCAACAAACTATTCAGGAGCAGGAAGAAGGAATGAAAGAAGCCCTCCGAGAAGTTATGAAAGAACCTGTGATGAAGGAATGTGTTGAAGACCCTGATGGAGAAGGCCTCAACAGATTTTACTCCAATGCCTGCTATTCATGTGGAGAAGAAGGACATTTTTCGCAGTATTGCACCAAGGAAAGAAAAGAGTATCTGGATATTTCCGACAGCAGAAGTGAAGTTTGACCCTCGGAAATAGAAGCTCTGATCATTACAGAGAAATCCAGGAAGAGAAAAAGAAGGCAACCCCAGAAGAACACAATTTTCGCAGAGAAGGACCTGAGTCATATCACTTGTTACAGGTGCAAGGATTTAGGTCATTACGCTAGTAAATGTCCAGAAAAGAAGCCAAGAATCCAAGGAGCCTACATAATCACAAAAAAGCCCCGAGACATGTCGGAAGTCTTTTGTTTTCGCTGCAAGGAAGCAGGACATTATGCTACTAAATGTCCCAACAAGATGAAAGCTGGAGTTGAGTAGTTGGAACTTTGATATTGGAAACAAGAGTAATATAAAGCAATTTCATTTTTATGAGTACAATAAGTTGAGTTATGTAATGGGTGCTCAGAGTTTGTAATGGATTCATATGTTTAATTGTAGGAGTTGTTACTCTGTGAACAAAGATTTTGACCATTTTCGAGGATATGAGAAATATGGTCTATGGATGGATTTGTGAATTTCATTTTTAGGGTGGTAGTACCCTGTGAAGAAGACTAGACTAATGGATAAGAAAATATATATTCCACGGACTGTAGTTCGAAGGAAAAAAAAGTTGGAGTTTTGCTTTTGATATGATGGTATGAAGAAACAGAGTACTACTGGATTTAAAGGATGGGTAATATGGAACAAGAGAGTTACCCCAAGGATGAGTTAAAGCTGCACTAGTGTTGAAGTGGGCCATAACCCACAGGCCCAAGAATTAATAAGGATCAAGTACCCACTGGAGAAAGAAATTTTGGGAATAGACTACGATTTGATCAACCGACGATTCTATAGGAGTTTACGCAAAACCTGAGAGTTGTTAAGGAACGATAGATGTTTGTTTGGCCTGCAAAATCAATGGATTTTTCCGAAATTGGTTCGTCGACAAGAGAAATTCTGCAATGCTTGTGAGGATGACCGAGTGTTAGAATGCGAGATTCGCTAAACCATGTACAAGGTAATGATTTGGGTGCGGGATGGATTGATCACCATACCGACTTACTCTTATTATTCGCTTTGCTATATGGGATGGTAAAATCTGAGTGACTTACCTATAGTAGAGAGACGACGATCAAAACCTTGTTTAAACCTTAGAAAGGTATAGGTATTTTTCCCTTGTACACGGCAGTTGTTGCCAACCGTAGGTTATACGGTGAGGTTCAACCTGACCCGTTTTCTGCAGGGAAACCATAAATCGTTGACCACCATGAGATACCGATATTTTTTAGAATTGGCGCCGACCGTCAGCTATGAAGACCCAGTCTCGGAATAACCTTACCAAGAGTAAAAGACAAAAGAATTGAGGAAAAGGTTATGCCACTACCGGAAGAGCCTAGAGAAGGAATTATCCTTAATATCTGAGAAGACCGACATGTCAAAGAATAAGGATGGAGTATCTGAGTTTTGATGGAACCGTAATAATGCTTCTAAGGGTGGTAGCACCGAGACCCGGAGACGATCGATGGATTTTTGAGAAGACCCCAAACCCTAACCTATTTCTTGTTAGTTTCTTCAATCTCGGGACTAGATTCATTTTAAGTGTAGATTTGTAACATCCCAAAATTCTAAATTTTGGAATGTTATATTAAATAAATAGTTTAGATTGTTTGTTTGATTGTTGTCTGAATGATTGAGTGAAATTCAAACTTTTGAAGGTTAAATGAGAGGAATTAAAGGACTTTCCCAAACTTCCATTTTTCTTTTATGATCTCCGAATTCAAATTCTTTTAATCACAAAACCCGGAGAGAAGATGACATGACTTCTTCCATTTATTTAAATCACAAGGGTGTTGAAAATATTTTCCAGTTCTGAAACTTTATGCAACTCAATGATTTTCACGAGCGAAGATAAAATGACTTCTTCAAAACATATGAAATATGAGTTGGGAGTTTTAAAAGAATTAAATTCAAAGTTCTTTTGAATTTATTTCCAATTTGGAGTTATTTGAGTTTTATTCAAATTATTTTTCTCCAAAACAAAATATATGGAAAATAGGGTAACATGATTCCCTACATCGAAAAATTGGAGAGAAATTAATTTGAAGTCATTTTGGTATTTAAAAATGATTTTATTGGATTTTATTGGACCAGTAGCACTGTGTGAATTATTAAAATTTGTGTGGATTTTATTTGACATTAGAATAATGTTCATCTTGTAGGAAATATTTTTCTGCAAATTTTGATATATTATATGCCTATATAAAAGTTTTAATTATTTTGTTTTTGTTTTAGTTCTGTGAAATTTTGTTAAAAAAAAATGCAGCGCTTTGGGCAAGGCCCAAGCCATGACCAGCCACCGCCAAGGCCATCGCACGCACACACCTAGGGGCTAGGGAGCCCAGGTTTCCTATTCTTTTACAAATCCTAGTAGGATTTGATCCCGTTCGTTATTCCGCTTATTCCGATTTGTTTCTAGATCTTTTCCTCTTTGTTTCCTAATCCTAGTCTATTTCTTATCCCTACCCCAAGCAAAACCCTCCCTCCCCAATATAAATACCCAAGCACCCCCCTCCAACACATCAAACCAACACCTCTCCTCTCCTTGGCAGCAGCAGCAGCAGCACCACCACCACCGCTTGCCACCGCCGCTGCCAAGTGCTGCCGCCGCGCCCTCGACCTCTCCTGAGGTTTATATGATCTCCTCTCCACCGTCTCGTGATCTCCTTTCCTCCAGGAGCAACCGCAACATCGGATCCGATCTTCTTCCCCAACTCCGACGACTACTCCGTGAGATCCACGAAATCCTGTAATTCATTTTTTCAGAAAATAGCAATCTTAGAAAATTCATATCTTTTAGAGTTTTTAGTATTTTTGAGTGATTCCAATTGCTATGTGTCACAAATTTGCTGAAGTTTCTGTTAGTGTCTCTGGATTTCAAATTTGAGTAGCTTAAATTTGAATTTGATATATTTGTTCAGATTAGTATTTTGGCCATAACTTGAGTTTAAAATAGGTTTTAATTAATTCTTTTTGCTCCTGGTCACTTGTGATATTTTTTAGCTATAGGATTTAGTTTGGTAATTTTGGAGTATTTTAAATTAGATTTTTAGTAAAAATAGTACTGTTTTTCTTATGTAGTTGTTTTAGTCATATAATTAGTGTTTTTAATTATTTTAGTTAATTCTTTTTGTAAAGTTTTACATGTTGTTATATGTTTCTGTTATACTACAGTAGATAAATTTTGGTAGTTATTTATTAGTGTTTAGCTACTGGTTTTGTGTTTGCTTGTTTAGTTCATAGTGATAGTTGATAAAATAGTTTTATTAGTTTTAAAAGTAATTCTTTTGACACTTCAATCTATGTTGCGATTGATTCTGTTATTTAGAAGTAAATTAGTTTTCATAATTATTTTAGTATTGTGCATTATTGTCTTAGTGTTTTGATATTGGTTATAGTTTCCTAGTGTTAACTAGATAGTTATAGTAGTTTTATAATAGTTCTTTTGCTAGTTATTAAGTTAGTAAATTATTTTCTGTTGTTGCATTAGAATTATGTTCTCTTTGCTGTAAAAAAATATTAGAGTAATTTAGTGATGTTATGTTAAGATTTGTGTGAGTTGGTCACCACTAGTTTTTCCTTGAATTTTTCTTTCGAAGTTTTTCCTTTGGTTTTCGACTTGGTTTTCTTTGTTGCTTTTATTTTGATTGAGTATTGTTATGATTGATAGAATTGATTGCTAGGATGTTTGCTTATGTGAATGCTATGTTTGACTATATAGATTTTCAACGGAGTGACGATTAGTTCTACCAAGTCATATTCTGAGAGCGTTATTATCTTCATCAAGTAATACCAGGCAAGTTCACTTTGACCATGCTTTCATACCTATGTTTTATTGCATTCAGTGGCATCTTTGCAACAATCCTCCAGTAGTGATATTGAATTCTTGTAGTTCAGTAGTATGCATGAGGTAGGAACCCATCACCCTGTTACCAAGCCCGGGACGATATTTTATTTTAATGCTACGCTATAGTAGACGGGGTTTGGTATGAGTGCTCGGGAGTGGTGTGAGAATGAAGGATCTACGTCAATGACGACAACTCCTTGATGGAATCTGCAAGGACTGCATCTTCAAGGCCTCAAGACTTCAAGACTCGAGACAAGAATTCAATACACACTACTGGGTGAAGGATGGTTGACGGGCACCCTGGAGAAACCAGTGGTTGGCCGGGATGCATGGAGAAGCGCCATGACATCTTGCGGAAAGCTTCACCCAGACTCAAAGAGACGGAAGAATACTTCATGCCCGAAGCTTACCTGCAACCGCAAGTCACTATGGGCTCTGGCTTGGTTGACCTTAGTGCTGACTCTGGCTGGGACGATGCTAACAGATGTAGAACTACGGTAGGATTGGATGAGCACCGGACAGTGGTCAGGGGAACTCTTCGGAAGACCATGTTTCGGTCGTCTTGTTCTCAAACACCCTGAAGTGCGAGAACGTAAAAAGAGGGATCGAATCTTGCGGGTAAAGTGTACAAACCTCTGCAGAGGGTTTAAACCTAATCGATTAGCCGTGTCCCCGGTTACGGACAATTTGAGCATCTGGACTTGGATCTATCTCGGAACTCTCAACACCGGATTGATAACTTAATGGTGGGCAACTTATGATGATTTTGGGCTATGAGACATCGGTTGGCGGAACCATGTCATGATAGAAAACTCCATAGTACAGACTTCATTTATTCCTTTGATGTAGGGAAAATAAAACCAGCTTTTACGCAAACAAAACTCAGACCCAGAGCCACAAAGCCATATTGCATATAGTATAGTTTTATCATCTGTTTTCTCATGTTGTGATCTTGCCGGTACATTCAATGTACTGACCTACACGGCTGCAACGTATCATGTTGCAGATACTTTTTTCCGACGAGTAAGAGTACGGTACAGGGTTACGGTCTACACTCAACCTGCCGATGGCGTTGATGGGACTCCACACCCGACTATTTGTTTCCGCGGTGACTTATGAGGTATATATCAGTTTTACGTTAATTATATATGTGATTGCACTTTGATATATACATTGATGTACTGTGTGTGCCAGCATACTGATCCAGGGATGGCACAGCAACACAGAGGCTTGACCGTCTGAGGTCGGGTCGCTACAGATATGGTATCAGAGCACATGTTGACTGTAGGACGTGACCCTAGAAACCGGAAAGCCCTAGGACAGGAAATTTCTAAAACTTTATTTTCAAAAAGACTCTTACTTCTCATCTTTTCAGATTTTATCAAATAGACCCTCTCACCTCAAACAGTTAGAATATACCCCTTTTCCCTTTTGACCACATGAAGGATCAACTGAAGCCGCTCCAAGAAAGATATCGGACAGCTGATGACCTCTTCAAAGTAACAAAGGGTTTCACCATGCGTTGGAAGAATTGCAGCTTCAACAATTGAAGACTCTGAAGACTTGAAGAATTTGAAGTCCCTGAAGAATTACTTGACCTTTAGAAGACCAAACCCCTGTTATATACTTACGTTAGATGCAACGATTTGTGCGCTGTCTTTTGTTTGATGTTTTCCGGCAGCCCCAAAATAAAACTCGTTTTTTCAAAACTATTGTTTGTATCTCTCTCTATCCAGCTCTCTCTTATCTCACCCTAAAACCCTTGGAGCCAATAGATGATGAATGAAGAAGGACTGGTATTCTCTAGACCGATGACTCAGTTGGAGGCAGAGCTATGGATTCAAAACATGGAGAATCAACTCAAAAAAAATTGGATTGCAAGGAAGTATGAGGTTCCATATGCTCTTCAGATTTTACCGAGAGTGCTGCAATCTGGTGGAAAATGCATCAAGCCATACAAGGACGAATGGAGCAAGAACTTGGGAGGAATTCAAAAGACCTGTTGAGATCACGCCTTATTCGGAAGCACTATGATAACTCAAGAAGAAACCTTGTGCCTGCAAGATTTGCGGAGAAATAGGACACACCAATGAAGAACACAAGGATGGATGCCCTCATTGTGAGGAGAAACACCCAAATGAGGAATGCCCAACTAGTCGGTGACTTGTGTCTTGTGTGAAGGAACCACCCACTACCCGACCCAAAGTCACATTTACCCCATGGTGCAACAAACTATTCAGGAGCAGGAAGAAGGAATGAAAGAAGCCCTCCGAGAAGTTATGAAAGAACCTGTGATGAAGGAATGTGTTGAAGACCCCGATGGAGAAGGCCTCAACAGATTTTACTCCAATGCCTGCTATTCATGTGGAGAAGAAGGACATTTTTCGCAGATTGCACAAAGGAAAGAAAAGAGTATCTGGATATTTCCGACAGCAGAAGTGAAGTTTGACCTCGGAAATAGAAGCTCGATCATTACAGAGAAATCCAGAAGAGAAAAGAAGGCAACCCCGAACAACACAATTTTCGCAGAGAAGGACCTGAGTCATATCACTTGTTACAGGTGCAAGGATTTAGGTCATTACGCTAGTAAATGTCCGAAAAGAAGCCAAGAATCCAAGGAGCCTACATAATCACAAAAAGCCCCGAGACATGTCGGAAGTCTTTGTTTTCGCTGCAAGGAAGCAGGACATTATGCTACTAAATGTCCCAACAAGATGAAAGCTGGAGTTGAGTAGTTGGAACTTTGATATTGGAAACAAGAGTAATATAAAGCAATTTCATTTTATGAGTACAATAAGTTGAGTTATGTAATGGGTGCTCAGAGTTTGTAATGGATTCATATGTTTAATTGTAGGAGTTGTTACTCTGTGAACAAAGATTTTGACCATTTTCGAGGATATGAGAAATATGGTCTATGGATGGATTTGTGAATTTCATTTTAGGGTGGTAGTACCTGTGAAGAAGACTAGACTAATGGATAAGAAAATATATATTCCACGGACTGTAGTTCGAAGGAAAAAAAAGTTGGAGTTTTGCTTTTGATATGATGGTATGAAGAAACAGAGTACTACTGGATTTAAAGGATGGGTAATATGGAACAAGAGAGTTACCCCAAGGATGAGTTAAAGCTGCACTAGTGTTGAAGTGGGCCATAACCCACAGGCCCAAGAATTAATAAGGATCAAGTACCCACTGGAGAAAGAAATTTTGGGAATAGACTACGATTTGATCAACCGACGATTCTATAGGAGTTTACGCAAAACCTGAGAGTTGTTAAGGAACGATAGATGTTTGTTTGGCCTGCAAAATCAATGGATTTTTCCGAAAATGGTTCGTCGACAAGAGAAATTCTGCAATGCTTGTGAGGATGACCGAGTGTTAGAATGCGAGATTCGCTAAACCATGTACAAGGTAATGATTTAAAAGGGATGGATTGATCACCATACCGACTTACTCTTATTATTCTCTTTGCTATATGGGATGGTAAAATCTGAGTGACTTACCTATAGTAGAGAGACGACGATCAAAACCTTGTTTAAACCTTAGAAAGGTATAGGTATTTTTTCCCTTGTACACGGCAGTTGTTGCCAACCGTAGGTTATACGGTGAGGTTCAACCCAGACCCGTTTTCTGCAGGGGAAACCATAAATCGTTGACCACCATGAGATACCGATATTTTTTTAGAATTGGCGCCAGACCCGTCAGCTATGAAGACCCAGTCTTGGAATAACCTTACCAAGAGTAAAAGACAAAAGAATTGAGGAAAAGGTTATGCCACTACCGGAAGAGCCTAGAGAAGGAATTATCCTTAATATCTGAGAAGACCGACACTGTCAGCAATAAGGATGGAGTATCTGAGTTTTGATGGAACCGTAACAATGCTTCTAAGGGTGGTAGCACCCGAGACCCGGAGACGATCGATGGATTTTTGAGAAGACCCCAAACCCTAACCTATTTCTTGTTAGTTTCTTCAATCTCGGGACGAGATTCATTTTAAGTGTGGTAGATTTGTAACATCCCAAAATTCTAAATTTTGGAATGTTATATTAAATAAATAGTTTAGATTGTTTGTTTGATTGTTGTCTGAATGATTGAGTGAAATTCGAAACTTTTTGAAGGTTAAATGAGAGGGAATTAAAGGACTTTCCCAAACTTCCATTTTTCTTTTATGATCTCCGGGAATTCAAATTCTTTTAATCACAAAACCCTGGAGAGAAGATGACATGACTTCTTCCATTTATTTAAATCACAAGGGGTGTTGAAAATATTTTCCAATTCTGAAACTTTATGCAACTCAATGATTTTCACGAGCGAAGATAAAATGACTTCTTCAAAACATATGAAATATGAGTTGGGAGTTTTAAAAGAATTAAATTCAAAGTTCTTTTGAATTTATTTCCAATTTGGAGTTATTTGAGTTTTATTCAAATTATTTTTCTCCAAAAACAAAATATATGGAAAATAGGGTAACATGATTCCCTACATCAGAAAATTGGAGAGAAATTAATTTGAAGTCATTTTGGTATTTAAAAATGATTTTATTGGATTTTATTGGACCAGTAGCACTGTGTGAATTATTAAAATTTGTGTGGATTTTATTTGACATTAGAATAATGTTCATCTTGTAGGAAATATTTTTCTGCAAATTTTGATATATTATATGCCTATATAAAAGTTTTAATTATTTTGTTTTTGTTTTAGTTCTGTGAAATTTTGTTAAAAAAAATGTAGCGCTTGGGCGAAGGCCCAAGCCGCCGACCAGCCACCGCCAAGGCCATCGCACGCACACACCTAGGGGCTAGGGAGCCCAGGTTTCCTATTCTTTACAAATCCTAGTAGGATTTGATCCCGTTTCGTTATTCCGTTTATTCCGATTTGTTTCTAGATCTTTTCCCTCTTTGTTTCCTAATCCTAGTCTATTTCTTATCCCCTACCCCAAGCAAAACCCTCCCCTCCCCAATATAAATACCCAAGCACCCCCTCCAACACATCAAACCAACACCTCTCCTCTCCGCAGCAGCAGCAGTGCAGCACCACCGCCGCCGCTTGCCACCGCCGCTGCCAAGTGCTGCCGCCGCGCCCTCGACCTCTCCTGAGGTTTATATGATCTCCTCTCCACCGTCTCGTGATCTCCTTTCCTCCAGGAGCAACCGCAACATCGGATCCGATCTTCTTCCCCAACTCCGACGACTACTCCGGTGAGATCCACGAAATCCCGTAATTCATTTTTTTCAGAAAATAGCAATCTTAGAAAATTCATATCTTTTAGAGTTTTTAGTATTTTTGAGTGATTCCAATTGCTATGTGTCACAAATTTGCTGAAGTTTCTGTTAGTGTCTCTGGATTTCAAATTTGAGTAGCTTAAATTTGAATTTGATATATTTGTTCAGATTAGTATTTTGGCCATAACTTGAGTTTAAAAATAGGTTTTTAATTAATTCTTTTTGCTCCTGGTCACTTGTGATATTTTTTAGCTATAGGATTTAGTTTGGTAATTTTGGAGTATTTTAAATTAGATTTTAGTAAAAATAGTACTGTTTTTCTTATGTAGTTGTTTTAGTCATATAATTAGTGTTTTTAATTATTTTTAGTTAATTCTTTTTGTAAAGTTTTACATGTTGTTATATGTTTCTGTTATACTACAGTAGATAAATTTTGGTAGTTATTTATTAGTGTTTAGCTACTGGTTTTGTGTTTGCTTGTTTAGTTCATAGTGATAGTTGATAAAAATAGTTTTATTAGTTTTAAAAGTAATTCTTTTGACACTTCAATCTATGTTGCGATTGATTCTGTTATTTAGAAGTAAATTAGTTTTCATAATTATTTTAGTATTGTGCATTATTGTCTTAGTGTTTTGATATTGGTTATAGTTTCCTAGTGTTAACTAGATAGTTATAGTAGTTTTATAATAGTTCTTTTGCTAGTTATTAAGTTAGTAAATTATTTTCTGTTGTTGCATTAGAATTATGTTCTCTTTGCTGTAAAAAAATATTAGAGTAATTTAGTGATGTTATGTTAAGATTTGTGTGAGTTGGTCACCACTAGTTTTTCCTTGAATTTTTCTTTCGAAGTTTTTCCTTTGGTTTTCGACTTGGTTTTCTTTGTTGCTTTTATTTTGATTGAGTATTGTTATGATTGATAGAATTGATTGCTAGGATGTTTGCTTATGTGAATGCTATGTTTGACTATATAGATTTTCAACGGAGTGACGATTAGTTCTACCAAGTCATATTCGAGAGCGTTATTATCTTCATCAAGTAATACCGAGCAAGTTCACTTTGACCATGCTTTCATACCTATGTTTTATTGCATTCAGTGGCATCTTTGCAACAATCCTCCAGTAGTGATATTGAATTCTTGTAGTTCAGTAGTATGCATGAGGTAGGAACCCATCACCCTGTTACCAAGCCCGGGACGATATTTTATTTAATGCTACGCTATAGTAGACGGGGTTTGGTATGAGTGCTCGGGAGTGGTGTGAGAATGAAGGATCTACGTCAATGACGACAACTCCTTGATGGAATCTGCAAGGACTGCATCTTCAAGGCCTCAAGACTTCAAGACTCGAGACAAGAATTCAATACACACTACTGGGTGAAGGATGGTTGACGGGCACCCTGGAGAAACCAGTGGTTGGCCGGGATGCATGGAGAAGCGCCATGACATCTTGCGGAAAGCTTCACCCAGACTCAAAGAGACGGAAGAATACTTCATGCCCGGAAGCTTACCTGTGCAACCGCAAGTCACTATGGGCTCTGGCTTGGTTGACCTTAGTGCTGACTCTGGCTGGGACGATGCTAACAGATGTAGAACTACGGTAGGATTGGATGAGCACCGGACAGTGGTCAGGGGAACTCTTCGGAAGACCATGTTTCGGTCGTCTTGTTCTCAAACACCCTGAAGTGCGAGAACGTAAAAAGAGGGATCGAATCTTGCGGGTAAAGTGTACAAACCTCTGCAGAGGGTTTAAACCTAATCGATTAGCCGTGTCCCCGGTTACGGACAATTTGAGCATCTGGACTTGGATCTATCTCGGAACTCTCAACACCGGATTGATAACTTAATGGTGGGCAACTTATGATGATTTTGGGCTATGAGACATCGGTTGGCGGAACCATGTCATGATAGAAAACTCCATAGTACAGACTTCATTTATTCCTTTGATGTAGGGAAAATAAAACCAGCTTTTACGCAAACAAAACTCAGACCCGAGCCACAAAGCCATATTGCATATAGTATAGTTTTATCATCTGTTTTCTCATGTTGTGATCTTGCGGTACATTCAATGTACTGACCTACACGGCTGCAACGTATCATGTTGCGTATACTTTTTCCGACGAGTAAGAGTACGGCAGGGTTACGGTCTACACTCAACCTGCCGATGGCGTTGATGGGACTCCACACCGACTATTTGTTTCATGGTGACTTATGAGGTATATATCAGTTTTACGTTAATTATATATGTGATTGCACTTTGATATATACATTGATGTACTGTGTGTGCCAAAGATACTGATCCGTGGATGGCACAAGAACACGAGGCTTGACCGTCGAGGTCGGGTCGCTCATGTATATGGTATCGAGCACATGTTGACTGTAGGACGTGACCCTAGAAACCGGAAAGCCCTAGGACAGAAATTTCTAAAACTTTATTTTCAAAAAGACTCTTACTTCTCATCTTTTCAGATTTTATCAAATAGACCCTCTCACCTCAAACAGTTAGAATATACCCCTTTTCCCTTTTGACCACATGAAGGATCAACTGAAGCCGCTCCAAGAAAGATATCGGACAGCTGATGACCTCTTCAAAGTAACAAAGGGTTTCACCATGCGTTGGAAGAATTGCAGCTTCAACAATTGAAGACTCTGAAGACTTGAGGAATTTGAAGTCCCTGAAGAATTACTTGACCTTTAGAAGACCAAACCCCTGTTATATACTTACGTTAGATGCAACGATTTGTGCGCTGTCTTTTGTTTGATGTTTTCCGGCAGCCCCAAAATAAAACTCGTTTTTTCAAAACTATTGTTTGTATCTCTCTATCCAGCTCTCTTATCTCACCCTAAAACCCTTGGAGCCAATAGATGATGAATGAAGAAGGACTGGTATTCTCTAGACCGATGACTCAGTTGGAGGCGAGCTATGGATTCAAAACATGGAGAATCAACTCAAAAAAATTGGATTGCAAGGAAGTATGAGGTTCCATATGCTCTTCAGATTTTACCGAGAGTGCTGCAATCTGGTGGAAAATGCATCAAGCCATACAAGGACGTAATGGAGCAAGAACTTGGGAGGAATTCAAAAGACCTGTTGAGATCACGCCTTATTCGGAAGCACTATGATAACCCAAGAAGAAACCTTGTGCCTGCAAGATTTATGGAGAAATAGGACACACCAATGAAGAACACAAGGATGGATGCCCTCATTGTGAGGAGAAACACCCAGTGAGGAATGCCCAACTAGTCGTGTGACTTGTGTCTTGTGTGAAGGAACCACCCACTACCCGACCAAAGGTCACATTTACCCCATGGTGCAACAAACTATTCAGGAGCAGGAAGAAGGAATGAAAGAAGCCCTCCGAGAAGTTATGAAAGAACCTGTGATGAAGGAATGTGTTGAAGACCCTGATGGAGAAGGCCTCAACAGATTTTACTCCAATGCCTGCTATTCATGTGGAGAAGAAGGACATTTTCGCAGATTGCACCAAGGAAAGAAAAGAGTATCTGGATATTTCCGACAGCAGAAGTGAAGTTTGACCCTCGGAAATAGAAGCTCGATCATTACAGAGAAATCCAGAAGAGAAAAGAAGGCAACCCCGAACAACACAATTTTCGCAGAGAAGGACCTGAGTCATATCACTTGTTACAGGTGCAAGGATTTAGGTCATTACGCTAGTAAATGTCCGAAAAGAAGCCAAGAATCCAAGGAGCCTACATAATCACAAAAAGCCCGAGACATGTCGGAAGTCTTTTGTTTTCGCTGCAAGGAAGCAGGACATTATGCTACTAAATGTCCCAACAAGATGAAAGCTGGAGTTGAGTAGTTGGAACTTTGATATTGGAAACAAGAGTAATATAAAGCAATTTCATTTTATGAGTACAATAAGTTGAGTTATGTAATGGGTGCTCAGAGTTTGTAATGGATTCATATGTTTAATTGTAGGAGTTGTTACTCTGTGAACAAAGATTTTGACCATTTTCGAGGATATGAGAAATATGGTCTATGGATGGATTTGTGAATTTCATTTTTAGGGTGGTAGTACCTGTGAAGAAGACTAGACTAATGGATAAGAAAATATATATTCCACGGACTGTAGTTCAAGGAAAAAAAGTTGGAGTTTTGCTTTTGATATGATGGTATGAAGAAACAGCAGTACTCTTGGATTTAAAGGATGGGTAATATGGAACAAGAGAGTTACCCCAAGGATGAGTTAAAGCTGCACTAGTGTTGAAGTGGGCCATAACCCACAGGCCCAAGAATTAATAAGGATCAAGTACCCACGGAGAAAGAAATTTTGGGAATAGACTACGATTTGATCAACCGACGATTCTATAGGAGTTTACGCAAAACCTGAGAGTTGTTAAGGAACGATAGATGTTTGTTTGGCCTGCAAAATCAATGGATTTTTCCGAAAATGGTTCGTCGACAAGAGAAATTCTGCAATGCTTGTGAGGATGACCGAGTGTTAGAATGCGAGATTCGCTAAACCATGTACAAGGTAATGATTTGGGTGCGGGATGGATTGATCACCATACCGACTTACTCTTATTATTCGCTTTGCTATATGGGATGGTAAAATCTGAGTGACTTACCTATAGTAGAGAGACGACGATCAAAACCTTGTTTAAACCTTAGAAAGGTATAGGTATTTTTTCCCTTGTACACGGCAGTTGTTGCCAACCGTAGGTTATACGGTGAGGTTCAACCTGACCCGTTTTCTGCGGGGAAACCATAAATCGTTGACCACCATGAGATACCGATATTTTTTAGAATTGGCGCCAGACCGTCACTATGAAGACCCAGTCTCGGAATAACCTTACCAAGAGTAAAAGACAAAAGAATTGAGGAAAAGGTTATGCCACTACCGGAAGAGCCTAGAGAAGGAATTATCCTTAATATCTGAGAAGACCGACACTCACAGCAATAAGGATGGAGTATCTGAGTTTTGATGGAACCGTAATAATGCTTCTAAGGGTGGTAGCACCGAGACCCGGAGACGATCGATGGATTTTGAGAATACCCCAAACCCTAACCTATTTCTTGTTAGTTCTTCAATCTCGGGGACGAGATTCATTTTAAGTGTGGTAGATTTGTAACATCCCAAAATTCTAAATTTTGGAATGTTATATTAAATAAATAGTTTAGATTGTTTGTTTGATTGTTGTCTGAATGATTGAGTGAAATTCGAAACTTTTTGAAGGTTAAATGAGAGGGAATTAAAGGACTTTCCCAAACTTTCATTTTTCTTTTATGATCTCCGGGAATTCAAATTCTTTTCATCACAAAACCCTGGAGAGAAGATGACATGACTTCTTCCATTTATTTAAATGACAAGGAGTGTTGAAAATATTTTCCAATTCTGAAACTTTATGCAACTCAATGATTTTCACGAGCGAAGATAAAATGACTTCTTCAAAACATATGAAATATGAGTTGGGAGTTTTAAAAGAATTAAATTCAAAGTTCTTTTGAATTTATTTCCAATTTGGAGTTATTTGAGTTTTATTCAAATTATTTTCTCCAAAAACAAAATATATGGAAAATAGGGTAACATGATTCCCTACATCAGAAAATTGGAGAGAAATTAATTTGAAGTCATTTTGGTATTTTAAAATGATTTTATTGGATTTTATTGGACCAGTAGCACTGTGTGAATTATCAAAATTTGTGTGGATTTTATTTGACATTAGAATAAAGTTCATCTTGTAGGAAATATTTTTCTGCAAATTTTGATATATTATATGCCTATATAAAAGTTTTAATTATTTTGTTTTTGTTTTAGTTCTGTGAAATTTTGTTAAAAAAATATGCAGCGCCTTGGGCCAAAGGCCCAAGCCGCCGACAGCCACCGCCAAGGCCAAGGCCAAGGCCATCGCACGCACACACCTAGGGGCTAGGGAGCCCAGGTTTCCTATTCTTTACAAATCCTAGTAGGATTTGATCCCGTTTCGTTATTCCGTTTATTCCGATTTGTTTCTAGATATTTTCCCTCTTTGTTTCCTAATTCTAGTCTATTTCTTGTCCCCTACCCCAAGCAAAACCCTCCCCTCCCCAATATAAATACCCAAGCACCCCCCCCCTCCAACACATCAAACAAACACCTCTCCTCTCCGCAGCAGCAGCAGTGCAGCACCACCGCCGCCGCTTGCCACCGCAGCTGCCAAGTGCTGCCGCCGCGCCCTCGACCTCTCCTGAGGTTTATATGATCTCCTCTCCACCGTCCCGTGATCTCCTTTCCTCCAGGAGCAACCGCAACATCGGATCCGATCTTCTTCCCCAACTCCGACGACTACTCCGGTGAGATCCACGAAATCCTGTAATTCATTTTTTTCAGAAAATAGCAAACTTAGAAAATTCATATCTTTTAGAGTTTTTAGTATTTTGAGTGATTCCAATTGCTATGTGTCACAAATTTGCTGAAGTTTCTGTTAGTGTCTCTGGATTTCAAATTTGAGTAGTTTAAATTTGAATTTGATATATTTGTTCAGATTAGTATTTTGGCCATAACTTGAGTTTAAAAATAGGTTTTAATTAATTCTTTTTGCTCCTGGTCACTTGTGATATTTTTTAGCTGTAGGATTTAGTTTGGTAATTTTGGAGTATTTTAAATTAGATTTTAGTAAAAACAGTACTGTTTTTCTTATGTAGTTGTTTTAGTCATATAATTAGTGTTTTAATTATTTTTAGTTAATTCTTTTTGTAAAGTTTTACATGTTGTTATATGTTTCTGTTATACTACAGTAGATAAATTTTGGTAGTTATTTATTAGTGTTTAGCTACTGGTTTTGTGTTTGCTTGTTTAGTTCATAGTGATAGTTGATAAAATAGTTTTATTAGTTTTAAAAGTAATTCTTTTGACACTTCAATATATGTTGCGATTGATTCTGTTATTTAGAAGTAAATTAGTTTTCATAATTATTTTAGTATTGTGCATTATTGTCTTAGTGTTTTGATATTGGTTATAGTTTCCTAGTGTTAACTAGATAGTTATAGTAGTTTTATAATAGTTCTTTTGCTAGTTATTAAGTTAGTAAATTATTTTCTGTTGTTGCATTAGAATTATGTTCTCTTTGCTGTAAAAAAAATATTCGAGTAATTTAGTGATGTTATGTTTAGATTTGTGTGAGTTGGTCACCACTAGTTTTTCCTTGAATTTTTCTTTCGAAGTTTTTCCTTTGGTTTTCGACTTGGTTTTCTTTGTTGCTTTTATTTTGATTGAGTATTGTTATGATTGATAGAATTGATTGCTAGGATGTTTGCTTATGTGAATGCTATGTTTGACTATATAGATTTTCAACGGAGTGACGATTAGTTCACCAAGTCATATTCTGAGAGCGTTATTATCTTCATCAAGTAATACCAGGCAAGTTCACTTTGACCATGCTTTCATACCTATGTTTTATTGCATTCAGTGGCATCTTTGCAACAATCCTCCAGTAGTGATATTGAATTCTTGTAGTTGAGTAGTATGCATGAGGTAGGAACCCACACTACAACAAAAACTGCATGTAGAGACGTCATATTCCAAAGCTAGAGACTTGTTATTTCATCTCTAGGCAATCGTAGAGTCGACTTAGTAAAGCGTCTTTGGAGCGTCTCCCCACGGACCGTCTCAAAACATATAGACACGCTATCAAAAGCGTCTGTACATGGCATGAGACGCTATATTGGGACGCCCAAAGGCGTCTCTAGATATGACACGCTATATTTGGACGTTCAAAAGCGTCTCTGATATGTAGAGTCGTTCTGTTAGGCGCGCTCGTACGTCTCTACTAACAGGTCATTTGATTTCTCATAGGCCCTAGGCCCATTCCTATACACTCTATGTAGAGACGTTATATTCGTCTCTAAATATACAAAAGCTTTAACCACGTAAAATTTGACTTTAAATAATATTTGATTTATTCCAAATTTTTACTTCACCATTTCAAATCCAGTAACTTTATCATGCCATATTCTTGTGCAGAATGATCAAGAAATATTGTATATAACAACATCCACCCATATCACCAATCATATTCATAAGCAACAAATATCATTATATGAAGGGATCCACCCATATCACCGATTGTATACACAACCATCCCATTCATACAATTTCATTAGTAGGAACAAACACCTTAGGTTCACAACTGAATCAAATAAGATCTTCATATAAAATATGCAAATAATTAAGAAGAGATCATACAAACTTGAACTAAGTTTCCCTATAAAGCTAAAATCTGTATATGAAACATAATATTTGTCCATCTAAAGACTAATTCTTCTATAGTTGCTCCTGGCTCCTGAAATGCACTCCTTTTCTAAATCTTGAGCTGCCCTGAAAAAGAAAGATAATAGAGAAAATTTTAGAACATAGCTTTAGGACTATTGTGAGAAGAAATGTATTTTGATGATGTACCATACCAGTGTTTGGTGGCTTGTTTTGAGGTTGTGTACGAATGGTTAATTTCGGTTTTTTAACCTAAAAATCACAAAGATCCTTCATAAGTAAAAAGCCTTAAGCACACACATTGGAGCATACGATGATTGCATGGAAGTGCACTTACATGTGATAGAGGCCACGCAATAACATGACCAATAGAATCCCTTATTGTTTGCAATTTTCCATATGGTCTAACCAGTGTCTGATCTCCATGTTTTGAAACAGCACAAACAGAGACCGCTACATATTGCTCTCCAAGCATGTTTCCTCCAACCACGTATGTCATATCTCTACTCACTAAAGTTCCTTCGGCCACAAATTTATCTTTGCATCTCGGGTTCAATGAAACCAAGAAGACTTTCATTTTATCCTATTTTTTCAAAAAATGAAACATTCATTATCACAAACCATGGAAGATTTCACTTTACACAGAAAGGGACGATTGCATATGGAATTAGACCAACTAACTATTCTAACCATTGTCATTCAGATATATATAATATACCTGCTTAGTGATGCGATGAAGTTGTACACTTGGTTCAGGACCACCTTGCTTGGTCGCGTTGTTATTTTCAGCATGACCATTCTTTGCTTCAGGACCATCGTGTGCTTTCTACGGTTGATGTTCAGTTTAGTTGTAAGTACACTTATAGAAAACATAGACATTGTTTGATAACACAGCAGAAATTTATGCGCGCATGCACACGCACCTTAGCAAATGTGTGTCCATGTGGTGAAAATAAAGTAGTGCAACCCTCTTTGTTTCTTGCGCAATTGCTAGGATGCAATTCCTGGTTAGTCTTGTCCGGTAAAGTTGATTCTACATAACCTCGATTTATCCTATCAATTTTTTCAATGTGCGCTTTCTACAGTTGAGGTTTAGTTCAGTTGTAAGTAAACATACACAAAACATAGACATTGTTTGACAAAGAATCAGAAGTTTATGCATACAGACACACCTTAGAAACCATGTTTGGTAAAGATGAACCAGTGTAATCCTCTTTGGTTCTCGAAGAAAAGCTAGGATGCAATTCCTTGGCAGTAATCTGCTTATCCGGCAAAGTTAATTCTACACTTCCTTCATTGGTGTAACCCTCTTTGGTTGATTCTGCGCGGCCTTGATTGTCCTTTTCAAACATTTCAATGCGTGCCTTCTACATTTGAGGTTCAGTTCAGTACGACATTCAGTACTATTTCCCTTTCCCATTTAGTACTTTGTCAGACTATGTTCAACTAAATTGGGCTGAGAATATGTTCAGACTATTTTCAACTAAATTGGGTTCAAACTATGTTCAATTAAATTCAGTACGATGCTCTGAAATGTTCAAACTATGTTCAGTTATATTCAGATTTTCTTAAGCTATATTCAGTACAGCTGCCTTTCTCTTGTTCACACACAAGTAGAAGTGAAAACACTTTCGTTTTCTCTTGTTCCCACTAGACTCACTTGTACACAAGCACACACACATACTCTTGCACAAACACTTAATTGACGTCGTCAAAAACAGTCAACGTGGACCGTTTCAAGCAAAACAGGGTCCAAGTATAACAAAGCAGAAATTTATGCACACACCTTAGCAATCATCTTTTCTTGTGGTAACGATAAACCGGTGTAACACTCTTTGGTTCACGCACAATCGCTAGGACGTAGTTCCTGCAACTTATGATGAACAATTGTTTAAGTATGAGAATGAAGTAGAATATTTATTAGTGAAGAAACTATTACATCACCTGCATAGCACTGAATGGAGCATATTCTTCAGCTTCGTTATGTGATTCATTTGGGAGATCACTGCCAACAACTCTTCCATTGAGATCAACCTGAAACAAGAACAGGATAACAGTATATTAATACTCATATTTTTATCTTTGCAGAAAGAGGTGTGGTTTAGATACTAACTTCATCACTTCCCGCGGTTGCAAATTCATTTCTCAAATCCTCTGTGGGGAATTTTCTCTTCAGGAATGAACGGATCATAGCCAACTCATCTGTCACATTTTCTACATTATCTCCTAGTGCCCGCAGTCTAAATTGAACATTTCCTTCTTTCTCAGGATGCTGAACAAAAGTCAGTCCCTGAGAAACTTTTATTTCGCTCCAATACTTATCACCATAATACCCTCGAAGTTTTTTTGCCTCTTCCCCATGCACACTTTTAAACACTTCTTTATAATCACTAAATGAAAGGCTCCTGTTGTTACCTTTCTTTCGTTCTTCCAGTTTCTCATATTGAAATAAATACAAACATCTCATTATACTAAGTAGTTTTAAATAAAAACCTTTACTTTAATCACAAGTAGAAGTATACCATCACTACCTTTGTATTCGCATTTTTGTATTCACCGTCCTTCTTCTGCTTATGAGCTTCATCCCATAGTTCAGTCTTGCTAACCTTTCGATTGCTCTTAATTTCCTGTTCAACAAAGTAAATTAGAATGTTTGTTACTGTTTCTGTTAGAACATGTTCAGTTTTCTTCACATTTTCTGAGCCATCTTTAGAAAGAAAAAGTTTTACCATCTCTTTTTTGAGCCTAGCATGGCTTTTTCTCCCGGTTGTATGTGGAGTCTTCTGCTTCTTTGCACACTCAGTGTTCTTTTCACATAATTTCTGGGAAAACAACACATATAGTCAATATTAATGTCACCAAACTAGTTATGTACATCAGATTAAGTATGAGAATATAACACATTACCATGTGTGAATCCTGGCACCAAAACCCAACAAGAGTACCCCATTGATGTTCATTAACACCTTTGGGAACAACTGCTACAATTTCAGCCAAAGACTTCTTGTCACGCTTGAAATATTTACTCTTCAAACGAGACTTATACACTCTCCATTTTTTGTTAATATTCAATAGGATCCAGTCTCTCGTAAGTTGTCTAGTCTCATTGGGGTAGATAAATTTCTCCTTCAGATATTAAAATTGACAATCAGCAATGTATAATGAACAGTCTGAACAGTGCTATAAATTTTTTACCTCCACATCTGTGATCATCTGCCCATGTTTTTGTAGAAACAATTCATTGTCCCATCTTGGAATATGCAATGGTGCAAATGTTGAGTTTTCTGCAAGCCAGGTAAGATGCTGACCGAGAATGGCAGCCGACCTTCCATTTGGAATTCCACTTCCGCCAGTCTCCACAATTATCTTCCCCCCACGTAATTCTGACAAATTTTTACCTCGGAATTCCCCTATAATCTGTCGCACATCTCCATTTGGCCCTGCATGCAAGAGTATCACAGTGGCATATAACTGGAGCATATACATCACACTAGATGTGTGTTTGAAAAAGAAAATTGAGCTTACAAATTATTTTAATTTGCCTAGTAGATTCAGGAGGCTTTTTTGGTACTAGATCATCAATCTCTGGAGGGCCTTGTAAATTTTCTTCATTGTACACTTTCAGAAGCTTGCTCTAGGATGTTTAGGCTACGAAGCCGTCGAGGTATCCTCGACATGATATCTTTACCAAACAATGTTAATTAAAATCATATGTTAAGGTCAAGCATCAAAGCATATGTCAAGGTCAAGCACCAAATTCAGAGAAGTATGCTTCAGTAGTACAGGGATATCTCGATGTATGCATGCATAAAGTTAAGGATTCAGGTTGCTGGGTTCTAAGTCCTATATCTGAACTTGAGTGCCAATGGCATTTAACTAACTCCATCCTTCCTGTACAGTACATGTTTGTATAAACTTGCTATTAACAGCAAGTCGGTCTAGGTGATTAACATGAAAATCTGTAGTCATCTTGCCTGATACTGTAAAAAGAATAACTGCAACTCATTTACCTAAAAAGGAATTGATTTATAGGCAGGCAAGCAATTCAATAAACACTTAGAGTGCATACTAGTGGGTTACCTACTGTACTACTGAAGCATACTTCTCTGAATGTATGGAGGGATCACCTGCTTGACGTGGTGGATGCTGAAGATGCTAGATGGAGGCAAGAGCTGCTTGGTGGGCGGTGTACAGGATGGACAGGCGTAGCTTCGTGTGAAGGCTGAGAGATCGGCACGGATGCGGCTTCGTGGCTGTGAGGATGAAGTCGGGAGGAGCGCGGCTTCGTGATGGTGAGGACGACGGACGCCGACGAGGCTGCAGCTAGCGACCTTGTTGATGGAGGTAGAAGGGAGTCGGCGGCGGGCGGAGCTAGCGATGGAGGCTGCCACCGCGCGGTGTGCGGGAATGGCGGCACATTGAGGGAGGTTGGATAATGGGGAGGTGGAGAAGATGGAGGGGATAAAAAATAGCAGAGACGTGGGAAGTCTTTCCCACGGTAAAGAAAACATTTTAGCGCCAAATTTTTTTAGGTGTATCCTTTATTGGATAAATCCGTATGCTTTGTTCTTTTTTGAAAAAATATGAAACTTCAATGGGTAATATACGTATCCAAGTATTTTTGATATAGCTTAACAAAAATAATAAAGACAGTGGTAGATCGAAGTTGGGCTTGCCCTCCTCCGCTGATGCCGTGTCGATCGCGGACGCCGCCCGGCGTGTCATCCTTCACCTAGCCCTTGTCGGCGACATGGGCGGCGCGCAGCAACTCCTCCAAGCCGATTTAAACCAGCTGGTCATTGTTGCGGCGTCGGCATCTCTGCGGTGCCAGCGTCCGATGTGGCAAACATGGCACATCATTGCGTCACTCCTTCTCCTGTGCCATCCTCTTAGCCGACGTCAGGGTGCTGGGTGACGATGTGTCATCGTTATGTTGAGGTAATGGAGGAGGCATCCGGAGGGCTCTCCTCCTTCACGACTTTGTCATGCCGCCATGACAAAGTGGTGATGTCGATTGGTCGAAATGGGCAAACATGTTGCGCGAGGGGGTGGCTCCTTTTTGATGCAACGTCCAGTTTGGTCTCGGCGGTTTCATCATAGGAGAGGAGCTCCTCCTCAACATGTCTGTTGGCTGGTGTTGGCGTCGTGCTTAAATAGCCAGGCGATGCAGACCGACACTACTACAGTGTGGCGCATCGACCGGAGTAGGCTTCTCAGTCCCCGTGTTCATTTAACCTTGTAGGAGTGATCAACGTAGTACCTCATTTGAAGCACCGCGCCGCCACTCATTTCCAACATCTCATGCCGCCGGTCGTAGTCCATACCCAACTCCGGTTGGAGCAAAAAATGCAGTTGGTCCGAAATAAACCTGCCACATCGATTCCAGCAAACCGTGTGGCTAGCTCGAGCGTCTAGCAGGGCCACCGTCACCATTTCCAGCTCTCGGCGTGGCCGGTTGCAGCATCTCGCGACATGATGCTTTTGTTACAAATAACCGGCCCAACTAAAGCACAAGCGCGAACCTCCCTCTTGCTCACGGGTTTCGAGGCCCCCCAAAGCTTCCTTGGTTGGGTTCTAGGAAGCATCTAGAGCTTTATTAGCTTTTTTAAGTTGGTTATCTTTATCTTGTTTAGGTTTATTTCGACCAGGTTTTACTATGTTTTCCTGGTTTTCCTTTTTCCCCTGTATCTTTTATTTTTTTTACCTTCTGTTTTAATTTTTATTTATTTTTCCTTTCTATTTTTTCTACTTCCCTTTCTTTCTTATTTTTCAAATTCTTGAGGTTCTTCCAAATTTGTGAACTTTTGTTTAGAATTCCCAATTTTTTTTAATTCATGAATATTTTTTTCAAACCGTGAACATTTTTTAAATTCACAATAATTTCAAGTTCAAAAACATTTCTTGAATTTGTGAACTGTTCCCTAATTTGTGAAAAATCATTTTTTTTGCAAAAAAAGCTTTGAAACCACAAACCATTTTCAAATTCACGAAACTTTTTCAAATACTCCCAAGTTTTTAAAGGTCATGAATATTTTTTAAATTAATTTTTTTAGTTCGTGATTATATTTCTTTGAATTGGTGAACTTTTTTCAAATTCATGAACATTTTGAGAAGGCATGAATCTTTTACAAATTCATGTTTTTTTCAAGATCGCAAACATTTTCAAATTTGATTTCCCCCCCAAAAAAATTTAACTTTTTATAAAAGTCAACGGCCATATTTGGCTATTCCCAGGATTTTAAGAATAACAAAAGAAATGTACTAGTTACTGTAACACTTCACTGATTTCACCAAATCCCTTACTGCGTGTGATTTTTATGATTTTCCAGTTTCTCCATCTTTGTTGACTATAATTTTTTCTGGTTAACTGGGATGTCAATCGTGCAAAGTCGATGTCATGCACTTGTAAAATATTATTGAAATATTACTAGACTACTTTCATTTTCTATAAACTAGCACAAAGAAGCATCCAATCAGGACAAATTAACCTGAAGCACACTTCATTAGAAGGTTCCAAAATTTAGCAGTAGTACTTTCAGTGAAAGTTAAAAAACTGTTCAAAGACCATACAACTCATTCATAACAAAAGGGAACATACACATTAAAAAAAAGACCATAGGCTCGTTCATCACAGAGTAACATACATTCCGAAGAAGATCCACCCAGCTAGAATAATTATGTTAATTATACCTAGGAGCATGGATGACAATTGCTCAACCTATATCTTAGCTGCAGATAACAAGCTAAAACACAAAGACTACTCTGTTTCATCTGAAGATGGTTCTCCACCCATGTCAAAAATATCACGAGGTTTGAATTTCACCATGGTATTCCAATTCTCACTTCTCGGATTTTGGATATAGAAGACCTGATCCACTTGGGAAGAAAATACAAAAGGTTCATCCTCTAACTTCTCCCCTGTATGTATTTTTCGGGAGCAGTTCACATGAGTGAATCCAAACTCATCTCTTATAATACCAGCTTTGTGATGAACATCATACCAATCACATTTAAAGAAGACCACCTTGTAATCTTTGTATGACAATTCGAAGATGTCAGATAACCGACCATAATAGGACACGCCATTTTCAGCAAGGTTCATGACACCACTATTTTGTGTCACGTGTCCTGTCTCGCGACTGATAGTATGAAACCTGAAACCATTAATTATATAGCCACTATAGCGCACCCCGCATTTGCTTGGTTTTGCGGCTAATGCTCTTATCTTTTCTGTGATATCCGGTCCATCATCTAGTATAACCTGTATGTAAGAGTGGTTACATTGAGTTCACATGGAACTGCAGTGAAGGAACATGCTAAAGGTGAATTATACCTTTTGTTCCAACCAGTCAGCAAAGTGTCTACTAATCAAATCCTCATTGTCATCATCCGTCAAATTTAAGTTACCCGGTTTCCTCTTCTCTTGGTCCAGAAATTCTCTGTAATAATAAGATAAATAACATCATGATATTTTCCAACTTGTGAAAAATAAAAGAAATAGGAGACAACATTGAAGCACACCTACGGAGATCATCAAGCTCATCAGAGTGTCGCAAGATATATCGATGTGCTTGAACTAGAAGCTGATCGTCCAACTGGCCTATTATGACAGCCTTTCCAATTGGCTCACCAACACTATCAAACATGTACATGCCCTTTGTATTATCTGAAGGATCAGGGTTCCTAGATGTTCTTGTGAAACGTGTGGTTCCTTCTAGAAATCTTGAACAAAATGTCAAGCATTCTTCAACAGTATATCCTTCAGCAATAGAACCTTCAGGATAAGCTCTATTGCGCACAAGTGACTTTAGCCAAACAAATGATCTGAACATCATAAAACAACAATGTTATATGCATAATGGGAAACAATAAATCAAATCATGGCGGGTGACTAGCCAAAAAAAAGAGAAAACGAATCGACTCGCGAGGGCGACTTGGAGGCGGCCGCGATTCGACGGCGAGTGACTGCGGTGCCGCATCTCTAGCGATGGCGACTGGAGGCAGCGCTGGAGCTCGACGCAACCGCACCGGCACTGCCTACACGCTGGTGGCGGCAGGGTAGCCCGCATAACGGCGACCGACGGGCACCATGATGCCCCTGCATCATGGCGACCTCCGCGGCCCAGCAACCTGGTGCTGGTCCACGCGAGGGAGACCCGGCGGCTACGGTGCTGCCTCCCTGCGACGGCGACCTGGTGACTTGCTTGTCCATCGAAGCAGCAGTTCCGCTGTACAGAGTAAATTCGTAGGTGTTTTGCTGTAACTGAATGATGGATCTGCAGCTGAACGAAAGTGGATGTAGAGAAAATACTTGAATGGATGTGGTTATACATGAAATCTTTGCTCTTTCGCTATTGATGTACATACCGAAATGCAGATTTACAGAATAAATATGAACTGGTTCCAAAAATACAAGGATTTGTCTATAAAAAGAGAAATAATAATAATCTGAAGAAATTTTCTATGGAAAGAGAAATACTACCAATCTCAAGAACTGATGCTTGCAATGTACACAGCCGTCCAAACAAAAGGCATAGCTCTTGTCTCTATCTATGGTGATCTGAACTTTCTACGGTGTTGTCTGTAACAAATTCAGGACGTGAGGCATGTACTAGTTATAAAAGCAACAGCACTCAACATTACCCCTGTTTAGTCAACTGATAAAATCAACAGCACTCAGCATTGTCTTTGTACCACCAGTACTGTTTACCACAAGGCACATCTGAAAAAACCAACAACACTCAACATTGCCTTTGTACCACCACTACTGTTTACCACAAGGCACATCTAACAAAACCAACAACACTCAACATAGTAGGCAGCAAATTAATCACATAGTAATTAGTAAGCAGCAATCATTTATGATCATACGCAGCAAATAAATCAATAATCTTCAAATTAGTTTAGAAAATAGAAACGGAGGGAAAGAATAGATGCAGTACATTGTGGCTGTTGAGGAACGGAGGCCGGACTGCTGGATGGTGCTGCCGCCTCGCCGGGGAGGCCCGAGGACGGTGGCTGGAGCCTGGTGGGCGCTGCCGGCTGCCGGCTGCCGCCGCGCTCGGGAGGCCGGAGGCAGACTGGAGGCCTGGCGCCTGGCGGAGCCACGGAGGAGAGGGCTGGGCGCCGGAGGCCGAGGCAGGGGAGTGAGATGGCCGGATGGAGGGGAGGGGAGGGATCGAGGGAGAGGCAGGAGAGGGCCGGCCGCCGCTGCCGGAGCCTTCAGCTAGTGCTAGGTTGGGGAAAAGATTGGAATCGAGGAAGGGAACGCCTGACCAGACACCACATCGCTCATGTGTTTGGGCTCATGGGCCAACGGCCTAGTCACTCTTTACCTTATAATATATGTAGTATTTTTTTTGCACAAAACTCTTTGATAGTCCACGCCTAAAAAGAGAAATGGCCGGCAACGAGCTCACCCACAAGCTGAGGGATTATAGTCGCATATAAAACGTCTCACAAATCGTCTCTAAGTTAATTTAAAGTATATACCTATTTTTTAAATGGCTAATTATAAGCAAAAGTTTGTGACGCCCTATAAACGTCTTAAGAAGCGTCTTTAGCTTCCTAGTGTTCATCGGCGTAGAGACGAAGACAAATAGCGTCTCAGAAAAAGCGACCATACAAGCCGTTTTTGTTGTAGTGCCATCACCCTGTTACCAAGCCCGGGACGATATTTTATTTTAATGCTACGCTATAGTAGACGGGGTTTGGTATGAGTGCTCGGGAGTGGTGTGAGAATGAAGGATCTACGTCAATGACGACAACTCCTTGATGGAATCTGCAAGGACTGCATCTTCAAGGCCTCAAGACTTCAAGACTCGAGACAAGAATTCAATACACACTACTGGGTGAAGGATGGTTGACGGGCACCTGGAGAAACCAAGTGGTTGGCGGGATGCATGGAGAAGCGCCATGACATCTTGCGGAAAGCTTCACCCAGACTCAAAGAGACGGAAGAATACTTCATGCCCGGAAGCTTACCTGCAACCGCAAGTCACTATGGGCTCGGCTTGGTTGACCTTAGTGGTGACTCGGCTGGGGCGGTGCTAGCGATGTAGAACTACGGTAGGATTGGATGAGCACCGGCGGTGGTCGGGGAACTCTTCGGAAGACCATGTTTCGGTCGTCTTCTTCTCAAACACCCTGAAGTGCGAGAACGTAAAAAGAGGGATCGAATCTTGCGGGTAAAGTGTACAAACCTCTGCAGAGGGTTTAAACCAAATCGATTAGCCGTGTCCCCGGTTACGGACAATTTGAGCATCTGGACTTGGATCTATCTCGGAACTCTCAACACCGGATTGATAACTTAATGGTGGGCAACTTATGATGATTTTGGGCTATGAGACATCGGTTGGCGGAACCATGTCATGATAGAAAACTCCATAGTACAGACTTCATTTATTCCTTTTTGATGTAGGGAAAATAAAACCAGCTTTTACGCAAACAAAACTCAGACCCAGAGCCACAAAGCCATATTGCATATAGTATAGTTTTATCATCTGTTTTCTCATGTTGTGATCTTGCCGGTACATTCAATGTACTGACCTACACGGCTGCAACGTATCATGTTGCAGATACTTTTTTCCGACGAGTAAGAGTACGGTACAGGGTTATGGTCTACACTCAACCTGCCGATGGCGTTGATGGGACTCCACACCCGACTATTTGTTTCCGCGCTGACTTATGAGGTATATATCAGTTTTACGTTAATTATATATGTGATTGCACTTTGATATATACATTGATGTACTGTTTGTGCCAGCATACTGATCCAGGGATGGCACAGCAACACAGAGGCTTGACCGTCTGAGGTCGGGTCGCTACATACCCTCCTTGATATAATTATCTCTATGGACTGCAATTATATTTCCTTTTTTTTGCCACAGTGATGCTAGCATTTTTAGAATCAAATCTAACATGGATTCAAATGGATTGGACAATACTTTCATTTTTGAACGAGGTTTTTGTGTTGGTTAGTACGAGTTATGTTGAAAATGCGGTTTGTATGTGTGTCGCACAAAAATATGCAATGCAAAACAAAAACTTGCGGGTCAAAATGCAATGCTTTTGT
>JAHIAM010005067.1:0-23179 GCA_021605205.1 Aegilops longissima | reverse complement strand
TCGAGGTCCAGCCCTGGCCCGACTCCTTAGCTCGAGCCGACTACCGATCGAGGACGAGTGGTTGGACACCGCCGGGTTATGGATCTCTACGGCGATTGAGCTTAACTCCATCCTCTGTCCTTGGCGAAGACCGGGACTCTAAGGTGCCGGACTCTTTCCGACTCAACTCCCGCTGCCTCAAGCCATTTGAATCTGATTGGGCGCCAATAAGGAGTTCACTGTCATGACATCTTTTTAGCACTCGCCTCATGGCGACATCCTGAATTCACTAAAGTCCCTCTGCTTATCGAGCCCCTGGCCGACTACGGTCCGGAAGGCTGGTGAGGAGTCCCGGATTAGGGGTGTCCGGATAGCCTGACTACCATCATCGGCCGGACTATCATTTGCCGGACTATCATCATCGACCGGACTCCAAGACTATGAAGATAGAAGATTGAAGACTTCACCCCGTGTCCGGATGGGACTTTCCTTGGCGGAAGGCAAGCTTACGATACGGATATGTAGATCTCCTACCATTGTAACCGACTCTATGTAACCCTAGCCCTCTCCGTGTCTATATAAACCGGATGGCTTTAGTCCGTAGGACAACAATCACAACAACCCATACAATCATACCATAGGCTAGCTTCTAGGGTTTAGCCTCCTTGATCTCGTGGTAGATCCACTCTTGTAAACATCCACAATATCAATATCAATCAAGCAGGACGAGGGTTTTACCTCCATCAAGAGGGCCCAACCTGTAAACATCGTGTCCCTTGTCTCCTCGTTACCATCCGCCTAGACGCACAGCTCGGGACCCCTACCCGAGATCCGCCTTTTGACACCGACATTGGTGCTTTCATTGAGAGTTCCTCCGCCAGCCACCGATAGGAAGGATGCCTCCTCCCGCCTTCAAGGACGGTATTTTCGCCAAAGGAGCCTTGGCCACCGCCAAACTATCCGCTAGGTGGTTTTTATGACCACCGTCCGCCATCGCTCGACAACGACCTCAAGTCATCAAAACCAATCTTCACGCTACTCGAATTCACCGAGCGGTTGATCCAATAGAGCTCTCGTCCAGAACGAAGCTCTTGATCGATCGCCGCTCGGAGTCGCCATGATCACGATCGATTGGGCTTAAAACCGATCCGAGAGAAATTAACTCTCCCCAGTCACCCACCACGCTGCAGGGTAGAGGAACAATGCGGCGCGCTTCTCCCGTATTGAAAACTAGTCATGTCCGATCCCCGAACCCCCATGCCGGATTCCCGCGAGGACGGGCTTCGATCAAACATCAACTTAAAGTCGCATCGACTGCACTCGCTGGACAACGCCCGTAAATCCAAGCTTCCAAAATTGAAACTTCGCCTTTGAGCCTTGAGATGGGTATGGTTCCGGACTTAGTTCCACCCACCTGCCCGCATATATGCGATCTAACTCTAATTCGCAAGAGCCCGCCGAGACAAGACATCACTATCGGGCAGATTCTCCCGGTTATGGACAGGATAAAGGATCGCCGAGAGGAAAACGCAATCTCAGCCTTCTCGCAATAATTGCACGGACAAGGAATCTCTAAACGCCATAAGTCGCCATGACATTACACGCTTTTGTTGACTTGGAGACCATCGTGACAAAAGTATCATGGCGATGAGAGCGCTCGAAAACCGAAAGTAAATTTTGGGATAATCCGTCCCGAATACCTCCTAGTCCGAACCAAAGGGTGCATCATTATCAAGCACCGGGCTGAATACTAAAACCAAAACCCCTAAAGGGTACGGAACCGCATTGAGGGCTGGCTAAATGGACCTCGCAAATTCATAGCACAGAGGGCGCCACTCCAACACATAGCCTTCGAAAGCATGTTGGATACTACGGCAGTGCCCAAAAGTGGCTAAGAGCTTCTAGCTCGTAATCCCAGCCCAAAGAACACCAAAGACGGTGTTAATAGCCTTCGAGACTTTCATCCAATAACATGCGAAAACGACAACTCCGAACCTCGCCAAGTCTACCAAGTAGCAACAATAAATCCATGGAGCGACACGGCTATTACCTTCAATGCTAGTGATTTAACCTAAATTCGAATCGCCCGGCACCAGCCGCATTGGTCCTCAAAATCGATAGTAGACGGTTTTCGCTACTACTAAGGTACTCATGGATGGCGGCAGCGACTAAACCTCATCTATGAGGAAACCTCCAAAAATGGAAATAGATCGAACCGCATTGAGCGAAGCAAAGACAACCTTTAGAGGAATAATCCCAAACAGGGAAGCATGCACAGAAAAATCACGCCGACGAGTGTTCGCTCACGGACAATTACAGGTCCGAGGAGGTCACATTTCAAGTGGCTCCATTCAGCAGCGGATATCATGCTCTATTAGGACGAGAGGCATTCACAATTTTTCAAGCTATAACCCATTATGGGTACATGAAGCTTAAAATGCCCGGTCCCAACGGAATTATCACTCGCCAGTGATCCGAACATAGCACTCCTACCAAAAATAAGACAGCCAGACTAGCCCTCGAGGCACTATCCGAAGCCCTAGCGGTCGAGGAACTCACCGCAATGCGCCCACGGTGAACAGGACGATGTGATACTTGATAAAAGATCCAAGTCCACCTCTTTTAAACCAGCGGATGAAATAGTCAAATTCCAGTGTCCACCTAACGGACCTCACGAAGACGGCTCCATCGGGCACAATTGAACCTCGATGTAGACGCCAGATCAGAGAATTCCTTCGGAAAATTGGGACATTTTTACCGCACCCTCGGATATGCCCGAATCCCACACAGATTAAGGTAATACAGCCTAAACATCCTAAAAGGATTCAAGCCACCAAACAGCCTCCGACGATTTTCCAACCCAAAAGACAGTGCAATGGGAGAAGAGCTAGCCAAGCTATTGGAAGCCGGATTCATCGAGACATCAAGCACCCGGATTGGCTAGCAAACTTGGTAATGGTACCAAAGAAGGACAAACTCGCAGCTTATGTGTCGATTTCAAAGACCTAAATAAGGCCTGCCTAAAGGATCCCTTCCTCCCCTCAAGATCGACCAAATCATCGATGCCACCGCAGGCACGATTCATTGTGCTTCCGGACGATACTCCGCTATCATCAAATCAAGATGGCAGAAGCGGATCAAGCCGCAACGGCATTCATTACTCCATATGGACCATTCTGCTTCAACACGATGCCCTTCGACTTAAAACGCCGCGCAACATATCAGCGCATGATTCGTATATGTCCGCTACCCAGATCGGCAAAACAAGAGAGGCATACGGGATGACGAGTCGCCAAAACTAAACACGCCGAAACTCTAGTAGACGACTTGAGGCTCACATTCGACACCCTCGAGCATATGACATCAAATCAACCGAAAATGTGTTTTCGCGGTACTCAGCTGAAAGTCATTGGCTTCATCATATCCGTAGAGGGATTGAAGCAACCCAGCCAAGATCCGAGCTCACACAGCTAGATATCCCAAAAGACCTCAAGCAAATACAAAATTGATCGATGCGAGCGGCTCTAAGCCGCTTTATCTCCGCCTAGGAGAAAAGGCATTACCTCTATCGCCTCCTCAGCAAGATCAACACTTCGAGTGGACGGATGCCGCCACCACCGACTCAAGAAATAAAGGCCATATTGGCAACAACCGTCCCGGCTGCGCCAACCGGGCGAACCAATGTTGTTATACATCGCAGCAACGCATCAAGTTGTAAGCGCGGTACTGCCGTTTAACGAGAAATGTAGGGCATAAATTCTCTTCAAAAACAGTATACTACGATCCACTGTGTTAACCCCGCAAGTCCCGCTACCCGCACTATCGTAAGATAGCATACGCGTGTTCATGGCATCCCTAAGCTCCGACACTACTTTCAAGAGTGTTCGATAACAAAGGGCCTCAAGTACCACTTAACGACATTATAAAACAACAAGCATGATGCGATGGGCAGGATTGCAAATGGGCCATTGAGCTCTTACCATTTGATATATCTTACAAACCTCGGCGAGGTATAAAGTCACAAGTTTTGCTGACTTTGTCGCTGAATGGACCGGGTCAACTCCTAAAGAGTACGACGATACCAAATTGATTATGCACTTCGACGGCTCTAAAATGTTAGCCGGATCGGGGCTGGCGCCGCCTTGACGCCCCCGACCGAGACACAAACCAATACGCATTTCGATAATGTACACGGACTCCAACAACGCAGCCAATACGAGGCCCTTTTACATGGTCTCCGGATGGCAATTCCATGGGCATTCAACGCCTAGAGGTGCGCGATTCAAACCTCGCAATATCCCAAATAAACGGAGACTTTGACGCCAAAGATCCAAAATGGCAGCATATCGCAACGCTGTCCTCAAAATGTCAGCCCGGTTCAAGGACTTGAATTCCATCACGCCACCCGGATAATAACCAAGCGGCCGACGATCGGCACGATTGGCGCCTAAACGCGACGCTGTCCCTCCTAATATCTTTCCTCGAACGGCTCTTCAAGCCATCCGATATGGGAAGAGGAGTCTGAACTAACAAATCGAACAAGCCGCACCAACCGGCAGCAAATTGCCGATGACATAACACCATCCGCCCACAACATAATGGCAGAATTGCCCTGGGATGTAACCATTCTCGCCACTTGCTTAGGCAGGAGCTTCAAGACCAAAATGAGGCCCGCAGCATTGTCCGCGATCTAAAGCCTACAAGGTCTATGAGGGAGAACTTTATAAGAAAAGCACAACCGAGTCCTTCAAAGGTGTATCTCAAGAGGAAGGGCGAACCTCCCGCTGAAATTCATGCCGGACTAGGCGGACACCACGCTGCAGCTCGGGCCCGTAGGAAAGGCATTCAGACAGGATTTTATCGCCGACGGCCCGAGCAGATGCTCAGACTTAGTCCAAAGATGCTTGGTTGTCGCCTTTGCTAATCGTAGCCACATGCCACCCACCGCCTCAAAACTATACCCATTACCCGCCGTCATGGTCTAGGGGCTTGACATGGTTGGACCACTTAAAGGGGGAACCCACAAGCAAAGGTACCTATTGGTCATGGTGGATAAATTCACCAAATGGATAGAGGCCAAGCCGCTTAAAACGGCAGAGTCCGACCAATGATAGACTTTATATCCGGGTAGTACACCGCTATGGTGTCCCCACAAAGATCATCATCGATAACGGCATGAACTTCACCGCCGACGAGGTTAAATCATGGTGCAAAAATATGGGCATCAAGCTCGACACGCTTCAGCCTATCATCCTCAAACCAATGGTCAAGTGGAACGAGCAAATGGTCTAATAATGAGCGGCATCAAACCTGCACTAGTGCGGTCCTCACGAAATCTGACACGACCGGTAGAGGAGCTCGACCAGACTGGGGCTGCGGACAACGCCTAACCGCATTTCACCGGATTCACACCATTTTTATGGTATACGCGCAGAAGCAGTTTTTCCTCGCGACATCATTCATGACTCACCTCGAAAAGCGCATGTACGAAGAAAGAGAAGCCGAGTTGGATCGGCAGGACAGCTTGACACATTGAGGAAGAGCGACGCCGCCAAGGCTCGCTCCGCATTCTATCAACAGCAGCTCAAGATACCAAAGGTAGAAGCACGGGCCAAGACTTACAATGTTGGCGAACTGGTTCTACGATCGCGGACAAGAAAAATGACAAGCTCAAGCCCAAATGGAAGGCCCTTCATCATCGATCAAGTCCTGACCGTGGAGCGCACTGCTCATTTAAATGCATCGGATAACCGACTCGAGCCGAGCCCATGGAACGCAGCCCACCTCCGACGATTCTATGTTTAGCGCCGACTAAGAGTTCGCCCCTTCCCCGGCCAAAATTTTTTTTAGCTGCCTTTTGTTTATCTTTTTTCCTTTCAACCCTATTCATCCAAGCCTTCAAGGATTTACTCAACAACGTCACAAGACAATTGATGTGCTACCCGACTATTATAATTCGGGGCTTTTTACCGTGCTTAATTATACGGGTTTATGCCCAAGACATGTGTCAAGCCTCCACATGTACCTTTTATTCACCATTATATGCATCGATATGACTTAAGTTTTGGCCAAGCTGGGTTGTTCTGCCTCTGTGCTACTCCCCACGCTCCCGATTGTTCGGCTAGGAGGTAAAGGAGCACTTCGACATTGTTATCACGGGTCAGCCGGATGTGTACCTCAGACCGGTGAAGCCGAAGCTACCGCTCTTAAGGGAATATTCGGTCGGTGACTTAAAAGATGATTTTTATCCACTTAATTATCTGCCCCAGATGTTTTCTCGCTTTTTTCGCAGTCCGACATGCACTTTAGGGCATGCCACCCCAGCGGAAAGGAACCCTTAACGAACTATTCTCCCCGAAGATGTTTCTTACTAACCATGTAATATAACATAACTAGTTGGGCACTTGTCCGATAAAGCACCGATGACCCCTACGCCCGGTCTCCATGCATACCCGATTGTTTCATAACCAAGAAGGTATTAGGACACACCGACTCTAGGGTCCCGAGGTCGGCTTAAAAGGTCGGCAACGACAAACGATCTACAATCCGCTAGAAGGCATTTTGTATGTCATTTTATAATACATTGTCAAATCGACCGATTGTATTCTTCCTCAATCCCGCCTCAATGATTGTCTAATTTACAACTCGTTGGGAAAATTTTGCGCCAACTCCACTTGGTCAGATACTAAACTCACAGGATCTCCTTCCCATCGGGCCCCACAGTCCGACTTCGCCATGTGGTTGGGATCCGCCTTCTGTACCGCTGCTTCACCATGGCCCAGCCTCCGGCACCTTGCCGGCAGTCAAATCTTCCATACATGGAAGCGCTGCACGCACTCCCCGCAGCCTTCTCCGCAAGCTCCCCAAGACCCTGCATGGAGAAGGCTGGCCATAACGCTCGGACGACGCCACTCATAGCCCGCCAACTCGCTCGATCAGCTTGCAACAATTCGAAGTTGATCACCCGCTGTTACGGCATCTCTCCGCAGGCTTACCTGTGAGCATACCTGCATATATTCTCTTAAATTGACTTCTCACCGAACTCTTCTTTTCAAAGGAGTTCGCCAAGCACTTACTATATATGCCGCGACGAAGCCATGATCCTCCTTAACGGAGCCCGACAGCTCGCCCGAACGCTTTTCAGCTCTTTTCTCCAAGCTGGGCATGGGCATCCTGAGCTTGTTCCTTCATGCTGCACCTTATGCAGCACCTCTCGCCGCCTTTAGTTGGCGAGAAGTTCTTGCCTGTCCGGATCTTGTCCCGCAGCACCGCAATGTCATTTTTAGACTTGCTCAACGCCAAAGCGCTACTTATCTTTCTAAAATAATGCTACTGTGAGAGGTCCTTATGCTTCCTCCCGCGCCAAAAATGCGGCCCAGTTGGGCCTTGCACTTTTGCAACTCCCGAGACAATGGGTATTCTTCTCAGTAAGATCCTACATTTCATATGATCCTTAAATCAGTTAATATAACTACTTTAAGTCTCGGGGCTACCGCGATACAACTATTAAAATCTTCACCAGATGTCTTTTACATACCGCCTGCGTGGCTCGTAAACTATCTTGAGCGGCACGGTGCGCTGGCCCCTGCTAAAGGCATTTAACGCCTCGGGAGAAGCACGCCATGAAGTACCGTCCGCGGCGCCTGGATTCAGGGCACTCTCCACCTCAGATTTGGTGGCGACAGTCTTCGGCATCCTCCGCCGGAGGAACGCCCGGCCAAGCGCTTTGCGCCGCCTCCTCCCGCCCAAAAAGGGAGCCCGCTGGTAGAGGTTGATTGACAACTTCCACGCCTTCAACCGGGCGGACGCTTTTTTCCCTATAAAAGTCATGAGCATTCAAACGCTTCCTAGAACGCGGTTCAAGATAATGAATTGTGAGTTACACTTTTGCGGCGACGCTCAGTCAAGCCGCCAGGCCTTCTTCCGCTTACCGTCCGAATCGCCCTTGTTGGTCAGCCACCGCTGGCTCGCCGCCTTAGGGCGCCTCCTGCATAGTGCCATCATGTACGGTGGTCGAAATAAGCAAGAAGGAATGACGGTGTCGTGGCTTCGCCGCAATCACCGGGAGCCGGTTTAGTCCGAGATAGTCGGCCGTGATGGCTACTTAAAGCATTATCCATGCTGAGCTGGTGGAACACCCCGCCGATTAGCTCCACCTTTATGTCCGGATCCTTCGAGGCCGGATCCCGGATCTCTCCGATCTCGTGCCGCGGAGCCGGACTTAGCATTCCTCCATACCCCAAGCAGCCTCGCGCCGAAGAAGAACACAATGTAAGAAACTTACGCTTCGAAGGCACGGGTCGGACACGCCGAGTGTTCACTTACCCAAGGCCGGGATTGTTCATGGAAACCCATTTAACGGGTTCGTCTCAAGGAAATCCTCCTTCCCCTTATACAGGCCGACAAGATCGTCACCAGATCTTCGCCGATTCCGCCCTTTGTGGCCATGACGGGTGGCATCGCCCTCCCCGCTGAAATCCCACATGGGGTGGCCTCAGACAGTAGTGGCTGCACCTCAGATAATGCATGTTGCCATGATTCCAATCATGGTCAACCGGCATGGGCCAAGAATCTTATTCCGCCCATCGTAATGGACGCCTTGTCTTCCTCTAGTTGGGGGCTCATGGACGCCAACCGAGGCGCTTTTCGAGGAGCATTGTTGAACTCGGGAGGCCGATCCAACAGGTCCGCAGCGAGCGCCTTCTATGTAAAACCATTCAAGGCCAGCCGGGCGCTTTTCTTAGGGGTTCCGATGGATATCCGTCCCGCAATGCGCCATATTTCAAGCCGCCCACTTGATATATGGACCCTCGTGAGAGCGGGTACAAGGCAAAGCAACTCTTCCACAGCAAGTGGGGCTCGATGCCAGAAAAGCTCAAGAAGAGCTACATAACCCATGATATGCAGGATTGAGGCAGGTGGAGGTGATGGAGCTGGAGTCCGAGAACTCTGTGAGCCCGCTGGAGGAATGGATGTACAGAAACTGAGCCCTTATTAGATAGGGGACGGCATACCCGCCTCCCTTTGTTGGGATTAGGGTAACTTCCGCCGCTTCCCACCTTTGTAGGTGGCGAGCCCGGCCGAACCGAACCATGAAGGCCGGAGGGAGATATCCCCATTTGAGCTTCACCAGCTCACAGCAAATAGAGCATCTCCTCCAATCTCCGCAAAGGGCTGAGCGCGAGAAGAGGAGCCGCTGACGGTCCATGATGGAATGGATTCTTGGTCGAAAGCGCCCGATGAGTATTTGCGTAGAGGAAGATGGTGATTTGGATCTGGATTCTTGCCTCCTTATAGGCAGATTGTTCGCACAACTAGGGGTAAAACATAAAAGACACCCTGGCTTTTCACATTCGCACGACGCTGTGGAAGAAGGCCATTATTGGGCGTGGAAGCCGAGACGCACAACATTGATGAGGAAACCGTATAATCGCTTAAGGTACATGGAACTTAAAGGAGAACCCGCTTTGCAACGCCAAGACTACACGCATGCTGGACTTATCGCCATTGAAGCCTGGTTCGGGGCTACCGAGGGAGTCCTGATTAGGGGTGTCCGGATAGCCGGACTACCATCATCGGCCGACTATCATTTGCCGGACTATCATCATCGACCTAACTCCAAGGCTATGAAGATAGAAGATTGAAGACTTCACCCGTGTCCGGATGGGACTTTCTTCGTGGAAGGCAAGCTTGGCGACACGGATATGTAGATCTCCTACCATTGTAACCGACTCTATGTAACCCTAGCCCTCTCCGTGTCTATATAAACCAGATGGCTTTAGTCCGTAGGACTACAATCACAACAACACTTACAATTATACCATAAGCTAGCTTCTAGGATTTAGCCTCCCGATCTCGTGGTAGATCTACTTGTAAACATCCACAATATCAATATCAATCAAGCAGACGTAGGGTTTTACCTCCATCAAGAGGGCCCGAACTCGGGTAAACATCATGTCCCTTGTCTCCGTTACCATCCGCCTAGACGCACAGCTCGGGACCCCTACCCGAGATCCGCCGTTTTGACACCGACAGCTTGGGATGCGGGACGACGATGAAATTCAACGCCCACCCACCGCCCACATTGTAGCCATCATTTAAAGCTTAAACGACCTGCTCGATTAACTCAAGACATCGACGGTATGGACGATTTATGTAGGAGACAACCATGAACCAGCACCTATAGGATACCGACAGCCACCTCATCCCACGATGTATACATGGTGGATACACCTAAAGGAAGCGCCGACGAAAGCAACAACGGACGCTACGGCGATCGCCCTCAAAAGCAGTCAAACGGCAACGTAAACGCCGCAACAAGTCCCGCCGACAAAGACGACAGCCGCATGCACTCCAGCCATAGAGCAGGCGAACCGTGGATTTATGAACATGCTATCGAGCAACCGTCCAACAGGACAACATCGATAAACAACCTGCCCTCAAGGAAGATAACAGTCCGGACGATCTCACGCCGGACAAATTGTTGGAGCAGAAGAACTTCCACAAAGGCTCGCCGCCATCACAGAGCTCAAAAAGGTATTAAAGCTCAAAACAGCGGAAGATGCACTCGTAATCGATGGAGAAAAGTACTCAACATCAAGAGACAAATACGGCATAAATACCGAACAAAGAGCTACCCAAAGAGAAAACTACTGCCCGAATTTGATGAGGAGGCCGAGAGCCCCGACAATCAAAACAAGAAGGCCACCCACGGATGGACGACCCCATGGCAAATGTGAGAGCAAGCAACGGCGCCAAGACACAAGCCGACACGCCGATCCGCACAAGGATTCGTGATCAAACGGACGTCCCAGTTAGGTCCATCTATGGGCCGAGAAAGCAAGCTCTTCCAACCAATGCAACACGCCATATATCCGAACATCACGGCACACCCAGATATAGGGGTTCCGCACACCCCCTGTGTTTCACCGATGAGGTGCTGGATCACGAGTTCCCAGCGGGATTCAAACCCGTAAACATAGAGGCATACGACGGAAGAACAGACCCTGGAGTCTGGATTGAGGATTACATCCTCCACATACAAATGGCTAGAGGAGATGATCTCCACGCCATAAAATACTTACCCCTCAAGCTCAAAGGGCCAGCCCGGCATTGGCTCAAAAGCCTCCCTGAAAATACCATTGGAAGTTGGGAAGAGCTCGAGGATGCTTTTCGAGCAAATTTTCAAGGGACTTATGTCCGCCTCCGATGCATTTATTTAAGTCACATAACTCAGCAACCCGGAGAGTCAGCCCGCAAATTCGGAACAGGTTCCTCACCAAAAGAACCAAATAGTCGACCGTCCTACAATCAAGCCTTAGCAGCTTTCAAACACAACGCCTGAGACGTAATGGTCACTGTATATCTCGCCAGAGAAGCCGAGAACAATGGCTGCATTAATAAGTTTCATGACCCGCTTATGCTGGAGAGGATAGTTGGCTGGCAAGATACAAGATCACGACCAAGTACATCCAAGTCGGGATGGAATGGAAACCACGACGCAGCAAGGACAAGCGCCGACAAAGGGAAACAGCCTCAAGAGCACGATACCAACGCCGAATCAAGCTCCCGACAGAATCATAAAAACCGCCTCAAGGACAACAGCGACGAGCTATCCAACCTAAATAAAATCTTGGACAAAATATGCCAAATCCACAAAACTCCCGGAAGCCTCGCAAACCATACCCACAGAGATTGTTGGTTCAAGCAGTCCGCAAACTCAATGTCGAACACAAGGCTCGACACACCAAGCGAGGACGATGACGAACCCCACAAGCAGAGAGCACCGGAAAACAAAAGAATTTCCCACAAAAGTCAAAACAGTGAACTCACTTCAAGTGACAAAGGGAAAACAGAGCGGTGCCCATAAAAACACGCTACCGCACGGTTCATCCCGCAAGAGTCCCAACGATGGTTGTCAAAACCAATCACCTTCGATCATCTCGACTATTTCGAAGTATCCGAATGCAGGATGGACTGCCTTGATATTAGATCCTATAATCGACGGACTCCAATTTACACAAGTCCTAATGGACGGAGGTAGCGATCTAAACCTGTTATATCAGGACACAATCCGCAAAATGGGGATAGACCCAACCAATATCCGCCATAGCAACACCTCCTTCAAAGGGGTAATGCCAGGCCCATATGCCCATTGTACGGGCTCCCTACTGCTAGAAGTTGTATTCGGGTCATACGACAACTTCCGCCGCGAAAAGTTAACCTTCCACATCGCCCCATTTGAAAGTAGCTATCAAGCACCATCGACGTGAAGCTACCGCTTTAACGCAATACCGCATTATGCATCTCTTACACTTAAAATGCCCGGTCCATGCAGCATCATCTTATTAAAAGGAGTACTATGTTACTCGAAAGCACGGAAGAACGTGAGACTGCCTTGACAACCCCACACTAATCCGCCCGCTTAATCAAAGCACCGAATAGGTTATTTGAACCCTGACATGGCTAGACGAGTCCGCCAGAAACATATAAAGGCCTACTAGCGCATACCCTCGCATAAGGGCTGCACGCATGCACAACAAGAGACAATAAAGCTCAATTTTGTTCACTTTTTCGAACTGCACTCGCTTACTTAATATAAAGTACATTTTTGCACGGTCCTTCTTCTTTTCAACTAAGTTCTTCTCTTTACAGATGAACACCGCTACACCCGCCCAGATACGCACAACGGAGACACATGCGCAGACGCAGAGGTACCCGCTGCAAGGATTCTTTCAGATTAAGACCTCGCAGAACCTTTTTTACTGCTCTTGTTGATACACATCCCCGCTTCTTGCTATAACCGAGGAGGAGGTCATGCTTTGGCATCGGCCGCACCAGAATTTTTATGCTGCACTGGACACCAGGGGCTTAGGGCATTATTCTCGCCGGTTTTCATAAAGACCAATACCTTAGGGAGTGTTCGCGCCTCGAGTTAGGCCTTATATGCATCAGTTCAATCATGTCTTTGGTCAAATGTTGGGTTTGCCTGCCCCATGTTTTGGTACCTTACGCCCGCTATATCGGCTAAGGTAGCGCTGGGAGAATCATCGCGATTGTGCCTGCTGAGCTAGGTTGAGCACCTCAAGGAGAAAGCTAAAACTGATCGCTATGATATAGCGGAGACTGGTCAACCACTGATGACACACCGAATGTTTATAATTCCTCAAGATTGACGAAGGACTGCTTTCCGTCAGCACATACGCCTCCAATTCGGAAGAGCGCGTGCCCATAGGGGCTATATAGTATCCCCACCATCGAACTCCTATGGCTAAGTGAAAGTGATAAAGCATTATAGTCCGTTGCCTAGTTTGCTACGCTATCACCTCCTTTACAGACCAAGACGTTGATTATGTGAAAATGCCTTTTTAAACACCTCCGCACTATGTGCGGGGGATGAAGTCAAGACTGCCATCTTTCGTGTTATATACACATATACATAAACGGTCAAGACAGAGGTGTTTTAATACTTGAACGCACAAGTATAAAAAGCTCTTATATTATATTGAAACATTGTTTTCACAAATCATACATGTCACTAAAGCATAACATCCTTCGAGCACTACGCCTCTATTAAACGAGCACCTCGCAGACTTCCTCAAAATAGTGCTCGCAGTACTCGGCTTTTGTCCTAATCTTGGGATGCAACGCCGGTGGCCTTCATCTCCGCCAAAGATGTCTTTACATGGGCAAGAGCCATCCGCGCACCTCTATGCATGTTGACCGCTTCATTGCATCGATATGCGGCACCGCACTAAGGAACTGCTGCACCAAGCCAAAATAACTCTTCGCTTGGGGGCTTTTCGCCACAAATGAGTCACGACAGCCTTCATGGCAAGTCCGACAACCTATTCAGCTCAGCCCATTCGCCAAACGATCGGTTAACGAAGTGGACGCCCGACTATGGAACTCGCGACGAAAAAGCTCTTCCATTCCGTGGATCCTTTGACCTCGAAGTGTTCGCCGCTGTCAAGGCCACCGCCAAGTCCAAATAAGCATCCTCCCCACCCCACAGCCGGGTCCAATTGAGCGCATTTAGATCCATGAATTTCTCCGCAGCAGAAAGGGCTTCCATCCGCAATATCTTCGCCCGACGTAGCTCCTCCTTCATAGCTCTCATCGCAGAGCGAGTATCCTTGGCCCTGGGGGCCTTTTTCAGGTCCTCTTGTTTCGCTTCGATTTTTTTCAAGAAGCTCGCAACGGTCAAGACCATTCTTCAATTTCACGGCCATCTCGCCATTTCTTTCTTGCTTCGCAAAGAGCAGCATGTTCGCTTCAAGCTCATCGTCACTTTAAGGACGCCGATCACTTTTTCGGCTTGTTTGGTCGGCGAAGTTCACCAAGGCTCTCCATAGCAGCGGCACCATCTGCATTACATACATGTTGTAAGGCATGGGCGCTAAGCTCCTTTACCAGTGTCCGCGGAGAAGTCGCGATACCTTGTGACTCGTCTGCCGCTTATTAACAAGCGTGATGTCCGTGATCCGCCACGCCAAGTTGCCGCTTCACCGGCAATTCAAGAGTCTGCTAGCCACCGGACGCTTCGCCACCTACATAGGAAGAGCGATATTGTACTGGGTTATGATACTCGCGACCGTCATTTTTTACACCGCACCAAGTCTCGGGGCTACTATCTATACAGTATGATTTTATATGCAAAACAGTCAAGGTACATCATTTTACGCACTCAAAACCCGTTAGTAAACTTACGACGGTTTATGTAATCCGCCTCAGCGGATGAAATTTTTCAATCACCGCATCATTAACGCACGGTGATCTTCCGAGATAGACGCCATGAAGCAGATCCTTCACCTCCGACCGCGACACTCACTGGTGCCGGACTCGGCCCGTGGCCTTTTTTTCAAGGCCGAACACGGAGAGCTTTGAGCGGACATACGGCTGCCTCCCCTGCCCCCGCCGGATTCGGAGGAGCCTCCGCGACGACACCTCGTGGTCGCCCACCTCGTGATAACGGTACGGCAGCGGAGGCTTTTTCGCTCCATCATCTCCGGATCAAGATCCTCAAGACGAAGCTCACTGTGAAGGGCTGAGATCCGAACTACAAGGTAAACTTTCGCCACTTTTAAATAAAACAGGATGTCTTTTATTTTATAAACTCCCCTTTACTTACGGCTCACTGGAGGGCTGATCTCCTTGGGGAAATAGTGCGCCGGGCATCTCCCACCACAGACCTCTCGTGAAGATTTCTTCCCCGCTCGAGGCTTTGGCCTCCGGATCTTCGTAAGCGGGTCCTCTTCTCCCTTGGAGGGAGGGATTCTCGATCCTCCTTTCTTGATAGCCTCCTTCATGGAGGAAGTAGCCCCTTGTTCCCCTTCGCTTCTTCAAAAGGCACAACCTCTAGCATCTTGGTTAATACGGATCCGCGTGGTCTCGTGGAGGGGGGCCTGACACCTGATCAGCTTTTTCTTTTGTTGTCCACTCTTGTTTAAAGGATAGCTCTTTTAAGGGCAAGTTTATGATAAATATGTGGTTAGCATGTCCGGCACATGACTACTTACTTGAGTATCCCAAGGACAGCTCTCAGACTGCATGCCCTCGGTCAAGTCTGACACATTGCTTGTGATCCAAGAAAAGTTTGTAGATCTCCACGGGCAAGTACGCCCATAAAATGTTGGAGAGTTCGTGGTCCTCCGGATTAAACTCCCACAGCGGAGGGGGCGACGCTTGCAGGGCAAGGTGCGACGAATCAGCATTACTCGCGCTTACTACGTACTCAGATTGATCTCTTTCTTGGAGGTCTTAACACGGCCCTGCAATGTAGGTACGCCCTTGACGGTCCCCAACGAGCCCTTTATTGACCCATGACGCCTGACGCAATGGAGGACCCGAAGGAAGGTAGGTGGCGCCGCCATTTGGTGCCCTTGGGAGCGTGATATAGAACCACCTGCTACATAAATTGAGCTCCTTGAAAAGAGCCCTTGGCCATGGAGCATCCGAGATTCTTGCTTATAACAGCCCCTCTCAAGACTCCGCTCGACGCCTTGATCATCTTAGGCTCCACTTTGAAGGTCTTGAGCCATAATCCAAGTGAGGGGTAATGCGGAGGAAGGCTTCACATACGCATAATGAACGATTTAGATGTGGAGGATGGACTCGGATCCAAGTCATGAAATTCCAGCCCATAATAAAACATGAGCCCTCACAAAGGGGTCCGCTTGAAGCCTAAACTCAAGGAAGTGAGACACTACCACGCCTCACCAGGATCGGAGAGAATAACTGCCTTGGGCAGCAGCCCAGCGAATTTTCGCGGGTAGATACCTAGCGCTTCGCTTTTAGCACGCCTTCTTCCGCGACGAGGAAGACATCCACCGCTGTGCAGGTCGGAGCCGGACATCGCTGAAGGTCCGCGCCTAAATCTGGAGCTTTGGGTGTTGGAACTCAAGAGAGGGGCGGATTCGATTGAGATTGAAAGAAAGGAGCGGCCTTGGTCTCTATAAAGAGGTTGAATACCAAGAGCCCTCCCGTGACCGCTCGACTCGCCGATGGAGGAGGCGCTAACGGCACGCATCGGGTTACCCACGCCCGTATTGATGAGAATCCCGAATAAGGGGCACGATATCCGCTGATAAGACGTGCTAAGGAAACCGCCGCTAAACGCTACCGAGGTGGAACAATAAAACGATTCGTGATAAAGGCTCCGGCTGGTGTGATGTCACCGCGGAATACGCCAGAGATCTGTGCAAAGGTTATTCTCTACTATGGTATGTGGAACTTATTTTGCAGAATGACACTATCCTTGTGTTCAAAATCTTCTATGAAGTATTTGAGGAGGAATTTCTTGCAATGCAATGCCGATTGCAGGCTGCTGTCTGACTTCTACATTGCAATTTCTGGCAGACTGCACTTAAATCCGAGGTATTCTAGTTTAGTTAACAACAATCATACCATAGGCTAGCTTCTAGGTTTAGCCTCCTGATCTCGTGGTAGATCTACTCTTGTACTACCCATATCATCAATATTAATCAAGCAGAGTAGGGTTTTACTCCATCGAGAGGGCCCAACCTGTAAAACATCGGTCCCTTGTCTCCTGTTACCATCCGCCATACGCACAGCCTGGGACCCCTTACTCCGAGATCCACCGGTTTTGACAATCGATGTGTAGTACAATAGTGGATCTACCACGAGATCGAGAGGCTAAACCCTAGAAGCTAGCCTATGGTATGATTGTTGTTCGCCCCACGGACTAAAATCCTCCGGTTTATATAGACACCGGATAGGGTTAGGTTACATGTAGTCGGTTACAATGGTAGGAGATCTACATATCCAGACGCCAAGCTTGCCTTCCACGCCAAGGAAAGTCCCATCCTACACGGGACGTAAGTCTTCAATCTTGTATCTTCATGGTCCAGAGTCCGCCAATGGTGATAGTTCGCTATCCTGACACCCCTAATCCAGACTCTCAAGAGTCTCTTTAACCAGGCTTCAATGATGATGAGTCCGCCACAGTAGTTTGTCTTCGACATTGCGAGGCGGTTCTTCCTCAAATTCCATATACTTGTCGAATAGTGTCCGCTTCGATAAATGTTGCGCCTCCTTCGCTTTCTACGCCCAACAATGGCCATCTTCCACGTGTTTGAATGAATATGAAAAGCCAGGGTATTATTACACTTATCTCCCTAGCTGCGCAAATGAGCCGCCTATAAAAGGGGCGAGGATCTAGATCTGAGTCACACCATCCCCCCTCCGCGAGCTTTCATCGGAGCTGTAACGCCCTCGATGCGGCTATATCTCCCACGTGTCGAAGCACGACTTAGAGGCATAACCGCATTGAAAGCAATGTCGCAAGTGAGGTAATCTTCACACAACCCATGTAATACATAAGGAAAGAGATACATAGTTGGCTTACAACGCCACTTCACACAATACATAAATAAACATCCATCATCCAGATTACACTCAAGGTCCGACTACGAACCAAAATAAAAGAAGACTACCCCAAATGCTACACAGATCCTCGATCGTCCCAACGGGCTCCACCATCGATCATCGTGAAAAGACACATAGTAATCACCACGCCTCGCTGAACTCCCACTTGAGCTCGGCTAAGCGCCATCCGCACTAGCATCGCCAAGACTGCAACTGTTTTGGTAGAATATGTGAGTCACGGGACTCAGCAATCTCACACCCGGAGATCAAGACTATTTAAGCTTATAGGAAGGACAGAGTTGTGAGGTGGAGCTGCAGCAGTTTACTAGCATATATGATGGCTACACTTCGCAAAAGAGAGCGAGAAGAGAAGCAAAGCACGGTCGTGAAGCTAGTAGCGATCAAGAAGTGATCCTGAACTACTTACGCCAAACATTACTCCAACATCAGTTCACTTCCTTGACTCACCGAGAAGAGACCATCACGGTTACACACGCGTTGATGTGTTTTAATTAAGGTCAACTTCGGTTTCTACAACCGACATTAACAAATTCCCATCTGCCTCATAACCGCGGCACGGCTTTCAAAGATAATACCGCAGGGGTGTCCTAACTTAGCCCATTATAAGCTCTCACGGTCAAGGAAGGATATTCCTTCTATCGAAGACCCGATCACCCTCGAATCCCTGACTACAAGACATTTCGACAGAAATAAAACAAGACCAGCAAAGTCACCGATGCCGACAAATCCCGATAGGAGCTGCACATATCTCGCTCGTGGCACACCGGATAGGTCAGCCTACGAGTAAAACCAGCCTCGAGTTGCCCCATCGTGGGCCCTGCAGTCGCTCGTTCGGCCAAGACTCAAGGAGCACCGTCCGGGGGTAATAAAGATGACCTCGGCTCGCGAAAACCCGGGGAAAAGGCTTAGGTGGCAAATGGTAAAACCAAAGTTGGGCCTTGGCTGAGGAGTCTTATTCAAAGCGAACTGTCAAGGGGGTCCCATAAATCACCCAACCGTAAGGAACGCTAAATCAAGGAACATAACACCAGATGACGGAAACTAGGGCGGAAAGAGGAACAAAACACTAGGCATAAGGCCGAGTCTTCCACCCATTACCAAGTATATAGATGCATTAATTAAACAACAGATATTGTGATATCCCAACAAGCAAACATGTTCCAACAAGGAACAAACTTCACCTTCACCTGCAACTAGCAACGCTATAAGAGGGGCTGAGCAAAGCGGTAACATAGCCAAACAACGGTTTGCTAGGAAAGGATGGTTAGGGGCTTGACATGGCAATATGGGAGGCATGATAAGCAACTGATTGGCATCATAGCATAGGCATAGAAAAAGAGCGAGCATCTAGCAAGCAAAGATAGAAGTGATTTCGAGGGTATGGTCATCTTGCCTGCAAGGTTCTCAGAGTTGTCGAAAGCTTGATCCTCGTAAGCTGCTTCTCAACAGGTTCCTCGCTCACGCATTCGCCTCCGCTCTACCCAAAGCAAGAACACAAACAATGGAACCACAATAAATCACGTGCAATGCACAAGCAACATGATGCAATACATGGCATGATATGCTAGATGTGATATGCAATGCGACAAGCGTTCGAAGGAAAATGATGAACCAGGCATCAACTTGGCAAACCAAGTATGCCGCTGAAAGGTGGATGATTTCGCTGAAATCGATATAAAGATCACCGAATCGATGCACGGTTTGCAAATGACAAGCAAAACAAGAATGACACAACTGCCATTAACAAAGATGATGCCACATAGCAAGCAACAAGAAATTAAGCTATCGCACCCAAACGCACTAACAAAGCATATGGCAGTGATCTACTCAAGATTCTTGACAAAAGATGAACACTGAGCTACGGCTAAATCACACCATAACAGGTCCAAACAAGCATGGCAAAAGTGCAAAATATATCACTTCACAGACTTGGTGAAAATATCGAACATGGCGTAAACAAAGATCGTGAAGCAATGTTCAGAGCAAGCAAACAACATGCTACAGGAACTTATAATAGCAAAACCAGGCATGGAATTAATCTACTCAAAGCATAGGACAAAAGTCCCTTAATGATCATGAGCCAAAAAGGATCAGAAGATATGATGACACCCACGTCAATATAGCAAGTTTCGTTAACAGATTCAACAAATAGGGCATGACATTGAGAGAATTATGAATGCATCTTCGCGAGCTCGATGCACTCACTACAGAGAATTTCATGATAAAATAAGCATACATCCATCAAGAAGACATGGCATAGAAGCTATACATGGCAAGAACAACATCACAGAATACACGGATCAACTACAACAACCTTGGCAAAATTGAATAACATGTAAACAATCTGCCAGGAAACATTTTATAGAAAAAGTAGAGCTCGATTGACTCAAGATATGGCACTCCATAATTGCAAACAAGGGCATGGATGGATAGAGCATAACCATATGTTCAAAACATCCTTACTGAAGTATCTCAAAATATGCATGGATCTCTCTGTAGCATCAAGTTAACATGGCATAAAAATATCAAGAAAACAGGGCTGAAATCAGCAACATCATGAAGCCTAGTTTGCATGCTTGTGCTAGTCACCACAGAGATCACAAAAATACATGGCAGACACCCCTGTAAATATGGCATGGCATATTACAAAACACATGTAGGACTCAAATTCATAGGGTCCACACATCAATCATGGCAAAAATGACAAAAGTGCATGTTCTGATAAGAATCTGAAACTAACATCACATAGCCCTCTTCTAACAGCATTTCAGGCATCAAGATGAGCTCAAATGAAAATGATGCACTGCGATGAAATGATGTACTCATCGAGACGAACAATTCGGTATGCTATACGCCCAAAACGGAGCCACGGGTGCAAAGTTATGATTCGATGAACATGCAACAATTAATCTGCAGAATAATGACTTAGAGGATTTCGGGGGAGAAGGAAAGTCAACCGAGATCGGATCCGGGCGCGGACTTTGAGGCTGGCCGGATCCTCGCCGGAGTTGGAGCCGGAGGGGAGGAAGACGGCCGGGGGAGGCGCGGGCCGACCGGATTCGCCGATCCAGCCGGGCGAGGCGGGAGGCGACTGGCGCGGGCGGCTGGGCGGAGGCGCGGGCGGGCGCCGCTGGCTGAGGCGGCGCGGGGGGGCCGACGGTTGCTTTGGGCGGCTGGGCGGCGCGGGACGGCGGGAGGCGGCGCACCATGGGAGGCGGCGGCGGGCTGGTCCGCGGGGCGGAGCGGACGGGCGGCCGGGCGGCGGCGGACGCGCGGCGTACACGGGCGGGCTGTGGTTCGCCGGGCGGTGGCGATTTAACGCGTCCGCCCGATCCGGACGTGTCCGCGGCGCGAGAGGAGCGGAGCTAGGTTAGTGGAGTTGATCCGAATTTCGAAGGTGTTTTTAGGTAGAAGGAGCTAGGAAGCTCCAAATGAGGTGTAGTTACCACACACGATCGTGATCCGACGACGGAGAGCATGGAAGTGACTTAGATGGGTTATTGGGCTATTTTGAGGGGTGTTGGGCTGCAACTTAAAAGAGGCCTTTATGAGAGTGCGTTAACTGCTGAGTACCAAACGAGCTCCAAATGGCACGAAACATGACAGTGGTCTCGCCGTGGTGTACCAAGGCCACTTGACAAACCTCGTCCATTCCGAGAACGCTTTAGTACCCGCCACGAAAACGAAAAGGGGACGCCGGGGACATAGGAGTGCTTGATTGCAAAACGGACAACGGGAAAATGCTCGATGCATGAGACGAACACGTATGCGAATGCGATGCACATGATGACATGATATGAAATGCAAGACATGGAAAAATGCAAAATGAAGAAAACCCAACCACGAAGGGAATATCATATCACAATGCCGAAAATGGCAAGAGTTGAGTTAGAAATATGGAAAGTTACATCCGGTGTTACAACACTCCACCACTACAAGAGGATCTCGCCCCAGATCTAGGACTGAAAGAACTCCGGATATTCGAACGGAGGTGATCCTCGCCCCTGTGTGGCTTTCGGTCGGAATGGTGTGACCACTTCACTTTCGTGAATTTGATTGACTTGTTGCAGTCTTGCGCTTGCTTTTTTCAAGAATAGCAACGGGTGCTCATGATAAGAGAAATCTTCTTGGAGGTCAATTTCTTCGTTGATAGTGCTTAGAGTCTTGAAGCACTTGGCGGTTGCGACACGGAAACACATCGCATGTTCGCCGGTTGACGGAAGCTCGTTGATAGGCTAGATCGCTTCTTTTGCCAATGATCTTGAAAGGACCCACGATCTAGGGGCAAGCTTCCTTTGATACCGGGTTTACGACGCTTTCATTGAGAGACGCTGAGGTAGACATGGTCTCCGATTTCAAAAGCCACATCACGGTGCTTGTCATCATAATAGCTCTTCCGCATGATTGCGCTGCTTTGAGATTCTCACGAATGACTTTGCACATTTCTTCGCTTCGTCGGATAAAGTCGCTACAAGAAGTTGGCGCTCACCGCCTCGACCAATTGAGAGGAGTACGACACTTTCTCGCCATAGAGAATTTCGAATGGGGCCTTGCCCAACTCGCTTGGAAACTGTTGTTGTAGGAGAACTCGCATATGGAAGACAATCTTCCCACTTCATACCAAGGAAATGACACAAGCTCGAGCATATCTTCAAGGATTTGATTGACTCGCCGACTTGGCCACTTGTTTGAGGATGGAAAGTCAGGCCGAAACGAATGTTGGTGCCCATGGCCTTCCGAAAAGAATCCCAAAACTTGAGGTAAAGATGCTGCCACGGTCCTCAAGAGATCAATTGTGGAATGCCGCAAGGAGAAATTGTGGAATGCCAACTGAGCTGCTGTGATAGATTCTTTGATAGGAAGAAAATGAGCCACTTTAGTAAGCTTGTCAATGACAACGAAGATAGCATCATTTCCACGCTTGGACTTAGGAAATCCAAATATAAGTCCATTTTGATATGATCAAACTTCCATTCGAATAGCAAGAGGTTGAAGGAGACCAGCTGGTCTTTGGTGTTCTCGCCACTCTTCTCGCAGACATCACATTCATTCACGAATTGAGCAATTTCTCGCTCATTCGAGTCCACCAATACGATCGCTTGAGGTCATGGTACATCTTCGATTTCCAAGATGAATGGATAGAAGGGAATTGTGTGCCTCGCTCATAATGACTTTACGAGATCACCCTTAGGAACCACAATCCGTCCTCAAGAAAAGAGTATCTTTGTCATCAATGTGGAAGCACTTGTACTTGAAATGCCCTTTTCGATACCACGCTTCACCTTTTTCACCA
>JAHIAM010005066.1:0-101010 GCA_021605205.1 Aegilops longissima | reverse complement strand
ACATTGCAAGCAAGTGTATAACAGGACAATAGGCAGAGCTAGACGTGTTCTAACGCGGTCCTAGACGTTATAGGTGAATGGGGAAATCAACCGGGAAGGTGTTCCCGGTTCCGGACCTGTCTAAGACAGAAGACCGGAGGGGAATGTTCCATGTTCAGATAGTTAGATGCATCTGACAGGTAAACGGACCACGTATTCGGATTCGTTGGATTTTTCTGAGCGACTTTCATGTAGAAAACATTTTCATCCGAGTTAGAGTTTAATTTCTATGATTTTTCAAAGATTAAAGCATTATATGGAATTATTAATATTAACAGAAAAGGAATACTACGCCAGCATGACATCACTGTGACGTCAGCAGTCAACAGGACGGGTGACTAGGTCAAACTGACCAGTGGGGCCACAGGAACCCACATGTCAGCCTCTGTGGGTTAATAGTGGATTAATTATTCACACATGGTTATTTAGGGGTGTGGGCCCGATGTGTCAGTGAGTATTCTAATTAGTAGATTAGTTCGAAAACTTCATTATCTTAATTAAGCGCAAGGGCCCACTTGTCAGTGGCAGGGGGTGGGCAGTGCTCGTGTTGACCGTAGTCAACGCGGTCAACTAAGGCGCTGGGGCCCACGGTCAGCCTCACTAGGGTTGGCCCTACGCTTGCCAGGTCAGCAGCGGTGCCGGAGGAGCTCCGGCGAGCTCGCGCACGACGGCAGATCGCCGGAGATGCTCGGAAAAGTGCCACAAGACACCAAATCGCACGCGGTTTGTTGCATTTGAACGAGGACTCGATGCCGCGCCGCGTGGTGTGGTCGGTTGGACTCGGGGGTGACCGGGAACTGCGCCGGCAACGAGTGGGGGCGGCGGTGGTTTTCGGGTGGAAGTGGATTAGCAGCAACAGTGCGTAAACGGGCGAGACAAAGGGGGGAGCGAGGTCCTACGCGCGCGGGCGAGCTAAACGGGCACTGGCGCGGGACCAGTTGGTTGCCGGAAGCTCGTCGGCAATGAGCCCCCGCGGTGATGGCTCGGGCACGTACGAGACGACAACTATGGGCACGTTGGGGGCGAGGAGAAGAGAGCAGGGAGGAAGGAGAGCTCACCGCGGAGCACAAGGAGGCTCGGTGGTGGTTTAGGAACTGCAGGGGCGGCGCCGGAGACGAAGAAGATCGACGGCAGCCGGAGACGGGGACGAGGACGAACGGCGGCTGCGGTGCCTCCCAGCTCCAGCTGAGGCCACCAGTCGACGTAGTCGACTCTGGCGGAGCTCACCGACAGGTTCAGCGGGCGCGGGGCCGCCGGTGGCCGCGACAACGACGGAGGGCGGCGGCGACTACGCTCGGGCCGCGGATCTGGAGGAGAGAAGGGGCGGAGCAAGCCCGTGGGCGAGAGGGAGAGGGGGGGGCAAGTGGGCGAGTGGGAGGCGAGGGGGCCGAGGCGTCGGGGCGGCCTTATCCTCTCCCGTCGCCGGCGAGGGGGTGCGGCGGGGACGCACCCTCTTCCGACCCTGGTCGGGGGAACAGGGAAGGGGAGGGAGCGACCGAGCGAGGTGGGCCAGGCCGGCTGGATGGGCTGGCCGATTGTGAGCTGGGCCGTCTGGTCCAAGAGAGGGCGGGGGGTTCTTTTCCTTTTGTCTTATTTTCACTTTATTTATTTATTTTATTTTCTGTTTTATTTCATTTTAAAACATTTAGGCATTTTCTAAAAATGTGTTCACTTTACCATAATTACCTATGCATTACTTGGGACCCACCGAACAATTTTGTTTTGATATTAGAATTTTTTTATTGTTTGCTTGATTTTGAATTTGAATTCAAATCGGTTTCGAACTAACACGAGATTAGCAACAGTAATCGAGGTGACGTGGCATCATTAGCAGAGGGTTACTGTAGCTTAATTATCCGGGCGTCACAGCTCATGTAGACCTCGGGGAGCTCGAGCACCTTGCGGAGCGGCACCTGCACCTCGCAGCGGAGCCGGTTGCGGACGCGGTAGGCGTAGTGCTTGTCGGGGATAGCGAGGTACTCGGGGCTCGAGTCGCGCGGGAAGACCCGACGTGTGATGGCCTCGCAGAGCAGCATCACGCGGTCGTACGACGAGCGCAGCGACGGGCACCACTTGGCGGCGAACACGATCTTGGCCGTGTCGCCCGCGTGTGGGTGCTCCTGGTCCGACTTGAGCAGCCCGGCGAAGAGGTCGGCGACGCTGTCGTAGAGGTTGCGGAAGGCCTCGTCAGAGTCGTAGCTCCCGAGCATGGCCTGCGCGTGCTCCGCCTCCTTCTCGGGCCGAGCCTTGGCGGCCTCAGCCGCGGCAGCGGCAAGGCCGCCGACGCAGCGCCGCTTGCCGCTTGCCCCGGGGCCGCCAAGGCGACGCTGTCCCCAGTCCTTGCGCCATCACGGGGCCGTGGAGGAAACGATAGAGGATCTCGGGAGGTCCTTTAGGCAGCTAAACTCGGCGGCCGGGCGAGGTTGGCGGCGAAGGCGCAGTGGATGGCGTGCATCCGCAGAGCGGCGACGAGAAGCCCTCCCTCTCCCTTTCCTCTCTCTCTCTCTCTCTCCTCTCATCTTCTTCCTTGTCTCTCCTCTCATCCTCTTTCTCTCCCGCAGATCTAATCGAAGCGCCCCGCCGCCGTCACCCTTTGCTGCAGGTCGCCGTGGCTGCTGGGAAGCTCGCCTCCATGCTCGCACTCGGTCCCGGGACCCGAGATGAGGAGGTTTAAGCGCGATTGACGCGGGAGGATCACGAGCGTGAGGCGGCTAGGTCGATGGAGATGCGGAAGTGGGCTCGCGAGATATTTTGCTAGTCCATCTCCTCTCTCCAACCGCAGACGGAGGTGAGGCACGCACGACGCCGCACACGATGCATCGGTCAGCCAGGGGTCCACGTGAACATGCCCCAGCCAACCCGGGCGCAGTCCACACAACCAACCAACATGACGTAGTCCGCAACCGACGAGAGGGACCAGAGCAGGACCGCCCACCTGTCATCGCAATAGAAGAGACACTGCATAAGCTGTAAACATGCACCGCCGAGCCTCGCGCAGTGCTCCCATAACGCACGACGCGGGCGGAGCGGACGAGGCAAGCAGCGCGTATGAAGCTGCGGCCCCTGCACGCTTTGACCCGAGAGAAACACCGTGGGACGTGCAGCCATTTCTAGCGACGAGCGGGGCCAGCAGCAGTACAGGTCCACCCGTCATCGGTCCAGCGCAGGTTTGGGCGCAAAAACCAGGTATATATGTGTCGGCCGAGCAGCGCATAACCCGCGCAACGCCCACGACGCTGCCTTTCGCAAGACGCTGGCGCTGGCAGGAGAGGCTGCCCCACGCACCGAAGAAACCGACACCCAGCCAATCAAACCGAGCGCGAGCCCCACAAGTCATTCCCCACCAGAATCTACCGCAGGTCAAAACACAGAGGTCAATTCCCAGCTAAGATCAAATGGACAGGAACGAGAAAATGACTGTGTTGACCAGAATCGAACGGCTATAGAAGGAAGAAATCGGGGGAGCGCCGTGGGAGCGAGTTGCCTAGCCTCTTTTTTGTTTTAAATGGCTCGCTAGCTGATTATGCTATTGATATGAGTAATTATGAGACCTAAGTGTTATTGTGAGTATGGTTAGTTCATAATATTTGCTGAAACCTGAATGCTGGCTTTGCATGTTTACAACACAAGAGCAAACAGAGTTTGTAAAAGTTTTTCTTTATCACTTTCAGTTTATCAACTGAATTACTTGAGGACAAGCAAAGGTTTAAGCTTGGGGGAGTTGATACGTCTCCAACGTATCTACTTTTCCAAACACTTTTGCCCTTGTTTTGGACTCTAACCTGCATGATTTGAATGAAACTAACCCGGACTGACGCTGTTTTCAGCAGAACTGCCATGATGTTGTTTTATGTGTAGAAAACAAAAGTTCTCGGCATGTCCTGAAAATCCACGGAGGCACTTTTTGGAAAATATAAAAAATACTGGCGAAAGAATCAAGACCAGGGGGCCCACACCCTGTCCACGAGGGTGGGGGGCGAGCCCTCCCCCCTGGGCGCGCCCCCCTATCTCGTGGGCCCCCTGAGGCTCCGCCGACCTCAACTCCAACTCCATATATTCCGTCTCGTGGAGAAAAAAATCAGAGAGAAAGTTCCATCGCGTTTTACGATAGGGAGCCGCCGTCAAGCCCTAATCTCTCTCGGGAGGGCTGATCTGGAGTCCGTTCGGGCCCGGAGAGGGGATTCACATCGTCGCCATCATCAACCATCCTCCATCACCAATTTCATGATGCTCACCGCCGTGCGTGAGTAATTCCATCGTAGGCTTGCTCGACGGTGATGGGTTGGGTGAGATTTACCATGTAATCAAGTTACTTTTGGTAGGGTTTGATCCCTAGTATCCACTATGTTCTAAGATTGCTGTTGCTATGACTTTGCTATGCTTAATGCTTGTCAATAGGGCCCGAGTGCCATGATTTCAGATCTGAACCTATTATGTTTTCATGAATATAAGTGTGTTCTTGATCCTATCTTGCAAGTCTATAGTCACCTATTATGTGTTATGATCCGACAACCCCGAAGTGACAATAATCGGGATACTTCTCGGTGATGATCGTACTTTGAGGAATTCATGTATTCACTATGTGCTAATGCTTTGTTCTGGTTCTATATTAAAAGGAGGCCTTAATATCCCTTAGTTTCCGCTAGGACCCCGTTGCCACGGGAGGGTAGGACAAAAGATGTCATGCAAGTTCTTTCCCATAAGCACGTATGACTATTTACGGAATACATGCCTACATTGCATTGATGAACTGGAGCTAGTTCTGTGTCACCCTATGTTATAGCTATTACATGAGGAATCGCATCCGACATAATTATCCATCACTGATCCATTGCCTACGAGTTTTTCACATATTGTTCTTCGCTTATTTACTTTTCCGTTGCTATTGTTACAATCACTACAAAACCCAAAAATATTACTTTTGCTACCGTTACCTTTATTATCATATTACTTTGCTACTAAATACTTTGCTGCAGATACTAAGTTATCCAGGTGTGGTTGAATTGACAACTCAACTGCTAATACTCAAGAATATTCTCTGGCTCCCCTTGTGTCGAATCAATAAATTTGGGTTGAATACTTTACCCTCGAAAGCTGTTGCGATCCCCTACACTTGTGGGTTATCACGTATCAGCCCGAACACCAGCCCACACCCCGTCGCCAAACAAGCAAAAACACGAAGGCCCGGGGCTACACGCATGACCTACGAGAGAAATTGGAAAACAAAGCAGGACAGTCAAGATCGATCTACGGATTACGGGCGCTTCTAACGCTGCGGATTTATGATCACACGCCGGATATACTACAAATCCGGCCGGGCCAAAAACAACAGACTAGACTCATTTGAACTGTGTCATGATGTAGCCCGTCATAGAGGCGCCGCACACCCCCTATGCTTCACTGACGAAGTAATGGATCATGAATTCCCAGAAGGGTTTAAACCCATAAATATTGAATCATACGATGGCACAAGAGACCCCGCATTATGGATAGAAGATTTCTTTCTCCACATTCACATGGCCCGTGGCGATGATCTACACGCCATCAAGTACCTCCCACTAAAACTCAAGGGACCGGCTCGGCATTGGCTCAATAGTTTGCCAAAGAAACCCATTGGAAGTTGGGAGAACCTGGTAGACGATTCTGGATAACTTGCGGGGCACTTATGTGCGACCACCGGATGTCGATGACTTAAGTCACATAACCCAAGAGTCCGGAGAGTCAGCTAGGAAATTCGGACTCGGTTACTAACTAAAAGAACCAAATTGTCGATCGGCGGATGCCGGCCCTAGCGCCTTTAAGAATAACATCCGTGACGGTGGCTTGCCCGACATCTCGCCAAGAAAAGCCAAGTCCATGGCAGCCCTCACGACACTCATGACCCGCTTTTGTGCGGGCGAGACAGCTTGGTTGGCTCGTAGCAACAACACAAAAAGCAATCCCGCACATCGAGGCCGAGATAGCAACGGCAAGCCCCGGCGCAACAAACACAAGCGCCGCAAAATGGTGATAACACCAAGACACGACAGCCAATGCCGGATTCGGTGGCTCTAAGTCCGTCGTGGAAAAGCCATTCAAAAGAACAATTGGCCCGCCCACCTGGACCGTGATACTCGATCGTCCATGCCAAATTCATGGCACCCCAGGAACACCAGCCAATCATACCAACAGAGAATGCTGGGTCTTCAAACAAGCCGGTAGGTCAGGTGCCGAAAACAAGGAGAAGGGGTCTCAAAGCGATGACGACGATGAGGAGCCCCGATCACCGAACACTGGAGGGCAAAAGAAATTTCCCCCGCAAATCAAAACGGTGAATATGATAAACGCCACCCACATTCCCAAGCTAGAACGGACGTGCACTCTTAGGGATGTCGACTTAACGGAGCCAGTCGCCCCACAATATAAACTATGGCCGATCACTTTCGATCGTACGGATCGTCCAGCCAATACCAATCAGGGAAATTCAACCGCACTAGTCCTTGACCCAATAATTGACGGATTCCACCTCACACGAGTCCTTATGGACGGAGGCAGCAGTCTAAACCTGCTGTATCAGGACACGGTGCGCAAGATGGGTATTGATCTTTCGATGATCAAGCCCACTAAAACCACCTTTAAAGGTGTTATACCAGGTGTGGAGGCCCGTTGTACAGGCTCGATCACTCTAGAGGTAGTCTTCGGATCACCGGACAATTACCGTACCGAAGAGTTAATCTTCGACATCGTCCCTTTTCGCAGTAATTATCATGCACTGCTCGGACGAACCGCGTTTTCCCGATTCAACGCGGTGCCACATTATGCCTATCGAAAGCTCAAGATGCCCGGTCTGTGCGGCGTCATAACAGTTAATGGCAAGGCCGAACTCCCCCTCTGTGCCGAAGAGCTTACCGCCTCCTTAACAATAGAAGCAACGAGTGGCATCCTTCAATCGAACCTCCAGTTGACGGCCAAGCTCCCAGACACCGTCAAGGAGTCCGAACTACTACGCGGCAGGATAGCCTGGCTCGTCCGGAGCTCAATTAAAACACTCCGGCAGTAAACGGAGGCATAGCTAGGATAGGCCACAGAATGCGTCTTAACCGCTCCGTGGCACATAAATATATTTTTGCACCATCTTTGCAGGTCCACTTTTGCGTAGGCCAGGACTGGCGACATGGAAACAACTCAATGTGTAAGGGAATCTTAGATATGCCCTTGATGACCATCCGATTACACTCCGGATCTGCACACAGCCTCCTCCCGCTTGATCTCAGCAGGTTCCGAAGTCATATTTCTTTTTTTCACATTACTTGTATTCGTACGCATCGACGTGTTATTCAATTACAACATGTGGCTTTATATGACGCTTATCTGCTGTTGTTTCTTATTGACACTCTTTGTCAAATGGCATCCGTACACCGAGATATGCCTTAATATGCCAGGGGCTTCACTGCACTCCATAATAACGGCAATAAAGTCCGAACACCTTCGCGGTCATTCGCACCGAACTTATAACATTATATGCATCAGCTCGAATCATGTCTTGGGTCAATTGTTGGGTTTGCCCGGCCCCATGTTTTGCTGCCTTACGCTCCGCTATATCGCTAAGGCGACACAGGAGAACTACTGCGATTGTGTCCCGTTCTTCCGGACGAGCGCCTCGAGAGAAAGCCGAAAACTGATCGCATGATACGGCGAGAGCTGGTCACTGTTCGAGAGGTTGTAAAATCTTTAAGGACTTCTTCCGCATTATGCGATAACTAATGCAGCGCATGATGGATCAGCTTTTCTTCCGATCAGTGCTTATAGAGCCCTCGTGCGGTCTTCCGAACACCGTGGGCTGCGCCTACCTTCATTTTGTCAAACTCCTATGGCTAAGTGAGAGTGATAAAGCCCTATAGTCCGATTGCCTTGTTCGTTGTGCTGAACACCTCCTTCAAGGACCCAACATTGGGATAAAGAGTGCTCAGGTTTATCCCGAACACCCCCGTACTTCCTACATGGGGGCGGTTTCACGATGGCCAACTCTCAGGATTAATATATAAAACGGCCACGCAGGAGGAAAAGCTTTCAAATAATAGGCAATAAATAATAGAAATGACCTTGTTCAACATTACAAAGGACAACATGACTGTATTCATGGAAATATATTGTCATTGGTGCATTGCTCCGCCGCAAGGCGGGATCCTTTTAGGACACTATCATAATATAATTCGGGTTTGCGGTGCTCCTTCCCCTCCGGCGGTCCCTCGGTCATCAGCTTTTCAGCATCCATCTTCCCCCAGTGCACCTTTGCGCGGGCGAAGGCCATTCGCGCACCTCCATACAGACCGACCGCTTGATGACTTCGAGTCGAGGGTAGACACTCACAAGCCGCTTCACGAGCCCGAAGTAGCTGCTTGGAATCGGCTCGGCGGGCCATAGCCGGATAATTAAATCCTTCATGGCTAGTTCGCCGCCTTATGCGCTTTGATCACCGCTTCACTAATCGGCAAATGGCATCGGATAATTTCGCGCCAGACATCGCGACTCGTAAGAGCTTCTCAGGCTCCTTTCTTCGGCTCGGTAGAATTGGGCGGCATCAGATATGCTCCATGGCAGCTCCGCAAATACCCCTGGAGAAATCCGAATTCAAATTAGCAAACATGAATTTCTCCTTCAAATACCCGCTTATAGAAAAGCCTTACCCGCCGTGATCTTCCTCGCCTCCTGGATTTCCTTCAGTATGCTTTAGGCTTCCCCGGTGCATCACATGCGGCTTGACGAGCTTGGGAGAGTTCGAGTCTTTCCCGCTAAACTCGTGCCAAGGTCTCGATTTCTTCACGACCTCTTGAAGCTCTTGCTCAGCTTCAATAACCCCGCCTCGTGCTTTTTATGCGAAGAGCCTGCTCATGACTACCTTCTTCTCGCCTTCGCCACAACCTTCTTAAGAGGCTCAATTTCGCCGTCGCCCTAGAGCACATCATAAAAATATTTTTATCGACTAACTTATTCATTCGCTGAATGCTAACAAGGTTTCTGATACCTTGGTTATCCTGCAACGCTTCCTCACTCGACCGAAGTTCTCCTTGGTCCGCCTGCACTCGTCACCCGTAGACTTTCGTAGTTTGAGAGGCGGCAATGCCACAGACACCGCTTTTGAACAAAAGAGAGATGCCATAAAGTGAGTCTCCTCGCGAACATATATTTGATCCTCTGCTCGTTCTTTCTTTCAACGAACAAGGTATCGTGGGCTACAACCTATACTATGACACTCTTCAAAACCTCACAAAACACACCTCAAAGCCCGTTATACGGCTAATGTAGTTTCATTCACCCACTCTCGCCGGATCGAATCTTTTCAATCACCGCACTGTAAGGGCACGGTGTTCGCCGATGATGGAGGCGCTTCAGCGCCATCGATAGTATCCGACACCTCTGGTTGGACAGAGGTTGCCGGCGAACAGCGCACTCCTCCAACCGAGGGGGCTGCCTTCCCGATCTCGAGCCAGACGGTCTCCGGAATTGCGTCCGTGGGGCAATTCAAGATAGCCCCGCCGCCGACATCCATGGGAGCCTTTTTCACGTGTACGGCCTCGGTTTGACCTTCGCGCGCCGCTTTGATGATCTCCCTCCTCGCCCCGGGTCCTCTCGATGATACCACTACAAAAAGAAGACACATCCGTGACATTTTGGGCGAACGATTTTTTTTCCTGTCATACATATGAAACTTCTATGACGATAATTGTGACAAAACCTGGTATCATCATAGGTGTGGTGGGCTCCTACTTATGACAAAAATCATGACGTAAATGGGCTTTTCGTCCTGGCGGGCCGGAGATGCAGCTGCATGACATTCTTTGGGCCGCCCATGACGGAAAAACCGTGGTAGAAGCGAGGGAGGAAAATTTCGGGAGTTGCCGGTTTCGTGGGAGGTCGGGGCTGAGCGATGCGCGCTTTCTCGTGACATGTGCGAGGCATTGGCTCTAATCAACCCGAAGCGAGGCGTTGTCCTCTAATCGAACCCGAAGCGACAGACTTTGCAGGCTACGCTTCATCGAACCCGAAGCGATCGATCGATGGCTGTTAACTGAACCCAATGGAGCGATTCCTTCGCTACTGCTGCTAACTAAAGCCGATCGACTGGATGAACAGTGAGTGTTGCGTGGGGGGGAGGGGTTGTATGAACAGTGAGTGGTGGCGTTGCCTCTGGATGAACAGGACCCCATGGTGTGGAGGGCTGGATGAACAGTAGAAGGTGGAGGGGTGGCCGTGGAGGGGTGGTTGAACAGGACCCCGGGGTGTGGAGGGCTGGATGAACAGTAGACGGTGGAGGGGTGGTTGAACAGTAGCCGGTGGAGTAGCACGCGGTGGAGGCTGGATGAACATGAGCCTGTGGATGCTGGAGGAGGTCGACGGTAGCCCGTGGAGGTTAGAGGAGGTCGACGATGGAGATGAACAAAGATCCTGTGGAGTCCTGCTTTTGCGATCGCCACACCCTCCCGGCGAACAGGACCCCTGCTTTGACCGTAGCGCCCAACACAAGTCCGCTTTTGTCCGCTTTGGCGGCACGCCACACCCTCCCGGCGAACAGGACCCCGTGCTTTGACCGTGGCGCCCAACACAAGTCCGCTTCGTCCGCTTTGTGGTACGCCACACCCTCCCGAGCAACAGACCCCGCTTTGACCGTAGGAGGTCCTTTCTCCGCTTTTGCCGACGCCAAACCCCTCCCGATCAACAAGACCCTGCTCCAAACGTGGGAGGTCCGCTTCTCCGCCAGCGGCACGCCAGCCTCGCTTCCATCACCTGTTCCGCCCAAGCCCTCCCAATGAACACGACCACGCATTCCGCTCGACCCAGCCGGTTGGCTCCCCATGAACACGACGACGATGATGTTTCTCCGTTCCGACCCAGCCATGTACGAATGCGCGAGTAGGAGTTCGAGACCCTGCCCGTATGTACGTGCGCGGGTCAGATTTTCTTTCTTGCACCTCGCCACAGTGCGTGTACATGCTACGTGCACGCTCTACTACGACACGCGCGCGCTTACATCGACCAAGATGTACGCATATCGTCGCGACCGAATGACAACGCCACGACGCTTCACCAGGTGGGTCCCGATCGCCGTGCACTTCCTTGCTCACGAAGATGTAGCCAGGGGTCCCAGCAGCGTGGGGCTAATCATTTTGTTTTTTTGCCCGACGCACTTCTTTGCGTGCGAAGATGTAGCTGGTGGGTCCCAGCAGTCGTGGGGTGAATCGCTTTTTTCCGGACGCATTTACTTGCGGCGAAGACGAGCTGGTGGGTCCCAGCAGAAAGGAGGAACATTTTTTCGCGAAATACGGTGGCCCGTCCGTGGGTCCCCGCCGTCGTGGAGGAATAATTATTTTGCGCTGTAATAAGGAGGCACTTCCTTGCTGCGTCAGGACCCAGCTGTCGGCCTCTCCACGCATAGCCCTCGTCCGATGGAAGGCATTCCTTGGCCACGCTGACCACGCCGCACCGAGAGCACCAGGGCGGTGGACGACGGCGAGGCCTAGGAAGGGACGACGCAGAGCCGAGGAAGACGCGGCAAGGGATGCCCACGCAGAGAGGAGTATGAGGGTTCACTGCTCGTTCGGCTGGCGTGAGGCTGTCGCCGCCATAGAATAACAGGGGTGTGGTTGCGAGAGGGATGGCTCGCCAGCGGCAGGGGAGTAGTAGGGGCGGTGAGGCCTCTGCGGCATCACAAGCAGGCCACGGGGCAGGATCAGCGGCACGACCGGGCGCTGCTTTGGCGGCCGGAGCAAGAAGACCAGAGGTTGAAGAAGCACTACGGCCGTTGGATGGATATCGATGGTCATTGGAGCTAGAATCCTTCATATATTGACTAAAGTTGACAAAGGCCTCCGTCCCACCAACTTAGTAGGCCCACAAGTCAGCCTCCCACCAAGGTTGGTCCCACCTAGCGGGGGTATTCATTTTTGTGCGTAATAAGGAGGCACTTCCGGTCCGAGTCGGACAGCCGGGGAACGTTTTTTCACGAAATACGGTGGCCCGTCCCTGTGTCCCAGCAGTCGGGGAAACGTTTTTTCGCGAACATCGTGGCCCGTCCGGTGAGTCCTCGCTGCCGTGTGGAGGAATAATTATTTTTCAGAATAAGGAGGCACTTCCTTGTGGCTGCCATGGACCCAGTTGTCAGCCTCTCCACGACAAAGATTCTTCCCGATGGAAGTTGGTCGTTGACCACATTGACCACGCCACACGAGATCACCAAGGCGGTGGACGACGGCGAGGCCTAGGAAGGGGACGACGCGGAGCCGGGAAAGACGCGACAGCGGAAGCCCGCGCGGAGAGGAGTACGACGGTTCACCGGTTCGGCTGCGATGTGAGGCTGCCGCCGCCATGAATAACAGGGGTGTGGGTGAGTAGAGGGATGCCCCGCCAGCGTGGGAGTAGTAGGGCGCCGAGGCTCGCGCCAGCAAAGACAGCCGCCACGGGACACTACTAGGGAAAAGCCTATACATTGTAATCTTACCAGCAGCGCCCACAAAATACCACGCTGCTGCTACTTAGCAGCAGCGTGTTAGAGAAACGCTACGGCCGACAGAAAATAGCAAAGAGCGTCCCACCACAAACAGCGCTACGCTATAATTGCCATGACCTCGACTCCGCTAGTTATAGCAGAGCGACTATACTTAACCGCGCTACTACTATAGAAGTTAGCAGCAGCGCTTATAGAAAAACCGCTATCGCTAAGATCAGCCCACAAGTTTAGTCCCACCTCGTCCGTGAATGGGTGTTTACCACCTTAAATATGTTATTTCAAAACTACCACAACCAGTTGGTCTTCACCAACTCGTGTAAAATTTAGGTCGTTAATATGAGTCCTCTCCGGTTCCTACCGGATAGGACTCATATTGACAATTCAGATTGTACACAAAAAGATCATTGATGGCCAATGTATTTTTTGCATTGACGTATTTTTTGTATAGTTACACTTAGCAGTATTGGTTTATGTGCAAGGCGCTACTGCTATTCAGATTAGCTGTAGCGCATTTTGGCAAACGGCTACAACTATCCCTACCTTATCCCCACGCGCACGACCGGCCCTCACTCACACTCTCACTCTCGCCCACTGTGCCGATAACCGCTGTCAGGCGTCAGCTGTCGCCACGCCGAGGTACTCCTCCTTCCGTCCTCCTCCTCCTCCTCGCACATCCTCCTCCGCCTGGGCCGCCTCCTCCTCCTCCGCCGCCTCCTCCACTCTGCCGCCCTCCTCCCTCCTCCGCCTGTTGCTTAGTTAGTACTAGATTTTTAGTAGTAGTAGATGTTTATTACTAGTAGTGATGGTACTAGTTAACTAGATGTTGCTTAGTTAGTACTAGATTTTTAGTTGTAGTTGAACTAGTTTACTAAGTAAATTAATATAACTAGTTGAACTACTTTATTTTTAGAAAGAACTAGTTTTTTTTTCTATTTATAGTAAGTTTATATTTAGTAAGAACTAGTTGAATTAATAAAACTAGTTGAACATGTCATATTTGTTGTTATTTTTAGTTTAAGCAATTATTCGGGATGTATTAGTGATAACTTATATGGTTTCTCGGTGACCACCGTCGTCCCCGCCACCGACCCCTCCGACATCCCCGCCGTCCCCTCACCACCGACCCCTCCGACATCCCCGCTGTCGTCCCCCGCCACCGACCCCCTCCGACATCCCCGCCGTTGTCCCAGTCCACCAACCCCTCCGACATCGAGGTGAGACCAGCCAAATATCCTTGTATATCTTGTGTTGTTGCTCAAATAGGATATGTGGTTGCCCAAGTGGCGCTCATGTTCAGTTTACATCTTCGAGTGGCCTATGTTTTGCTAGAGTGTTGATTAATTTTCGCTCCGCAAATTTCAGGCGCCGATATGTCCTTTAGCAAAGGTCATGCCGGATTTTTCGTGAATTCTGCATGACTTGTGCTAGAATATGTACAAGTTTAATCTTTGAATTATGAACGAGGAAATGTCGTCTCGACGCATTTACACTCTCCTTGGGAGTGTAGCTGGTGCCACGACGATCGAGGTATGTGCGACAGTTTCGTTCACTGGACGAAGATCGGCGCTTCAGCATTAAGCTCGAGGAGACCTTCGACAGTGAAACGGCACGCAACAACGACAAGTGTTTTTTCGTAATTACATGACTTCAACTATTTGAACGCCTAATTTTCATCTTTACAATTCGACTAGCTTATCCCATGCCATGCAAGACGCTATGTCTTGGAGAGGATGATTTTGAAGACCATGAAAATTTTGAAACAAAGAAAATACACCTAAGGACCCATCATGATATGGATTTTGAAGTAAATCAGTGCAATGCTCAGAGCGTAACCCATTTTGGTTGCCAAAATTGGGAAGCACTTTGCAAAATGTATGGTTTTTATGAGGGTATGATTGTCACCATGGATCTTGGTGATCCCGATATTGAGCTAGACAATATGGACATTTGGGTCCTTGTTGATACGCTCCGATTCTGCCAAATGTGAGTTTCTCAAACATAGTTATTAACTAATTTATATTGTTTATTTCAAAATTGTTGATAGCTTATTTCCATTGACAGCTTATTTTGAATCTTCAAAGAATGTGCAGAAGATGGTAGAAAAAACCCACTACACCGATGGCACCGAATTAACGTATAAGGAGAAAAATCATCTGATTGCTTATTGTACTTTCTTTGAGAATTACAGTACCTATTATCGAACTCCTCCAAATTATGGTGAATATGTGCCACTAGTGCACGTGTTGAACCACGATAACTTCTATGGAGATACCCTGGTAAGATTTTCTACTATTACGGCATCCTTGCATCTTTTGCATACTTCCAAAACTAGTACATCATTGCTAACTACGAAGTTATTACTATGTTTTTCAACAAAAAATCCCGATGGATTGTGTGCCTCATCTGATGTATTACAATGGTCGCCTTGAAGTTCTGAACATACAGCCAGGTCATCCTATGGATCTCACCTGTGCATATCGGATTTCTAAAACCGGTGAACACATGCTAATCAAAGAATGGAAAAAATGTTTGGACATTCGCAAGGAGGTTCTTGGAAGTAACATTAAGCGAAAGGCAAGAATTGGAGACAGGATAATCTCCATTCTCCATAATGGAGAGTCAGGGTGTCGGTGTCAAAACCGGCGGATCTCGAGTAGGGGGTCCCGAACTGTGCGTCTAGGCGGATGGTAACAGGAGACAAGGGACACGATGTTTACCCAGGTTCGGGCCCTCTTGATGGAGGTAAAACCCTACGTCCTGCTTGATTGATATTGATATTGTGGATGTTTACAAGAGTGGATCTACCACGAGATCAAGGAGGCTAAACCCTAGAAGCTAGCCTATGGTATGATTGTAAGGGTTGTTGTGATTGTAGTCCTACGGACTAAAGCCATCCGGTTTATATAGACACCGGAGAGGGCTAGGGTTACATAGAGTCGGTTACAATGGTAGGAGATCTACATATCCGTATCGCCAAGCTTGCCTTCCACGCCAAGGAAAGTCCCATCCGGACACGGGTGAAGTCTTCAATCTTGTATCTTCATAGTCTTGGAGTCGGTTGATGATGATAGTCCGCCAATGATAGTCCGCCGATGATGGTAGTCCGGCAATCCGGACACCCCTAATCCGGGACTCCTCAAGAGTAGCCCTGAACCAGGCTTCAATGACGATAAGTCCGGCGTGTATATTGCTTGGCATTGCAAGGCGGGTTCCTCCTCCAAATGATAGAAGATTGTGAACACCAGGATAGTGTCCGCTCGCAAAATAAATTCCACATTCCACCGTAGAGAGAATAATAATATATACACAAGTTCAATCTGATGACGCTTTCCGTGGCATGACGTCACACCACTACCAAGCCATTACTCAAATTGTTTTTACTTTACCACCTTAGCGCATTTAGCGAAGCGGTTTCCTTGGCACGCCTTGTCGAGCGAGATCGTGTTTCCCCATAATCCGGGATTCTCATCAATACGGCGTGGGTAACCCAACCGCGTCATTGATGGTGACGCTTGGGAGATAAGCGAGTTTTACCAGCCGGTGGGGGCGCGTAAGACTTCGCCTCGCCCATATAAGGGATAAGGATTCACCTTCTCACCTCGCCTTCTTCCTCCTTTGCTTATCCATCTCCGCAAGACTCGAGCTCCAGCGCCCAAGTTCACAAGATCTCGTCTCAACCTTCTCCGACCATGTCCGGAGCGGAGGTAAATGGTTGGCCTCCACCGTTAAGGAGGAGCAATCGCCAAACTGCGCGGCGCGGATACCTCTCCGGCGACATCACAGACCGGCTGCCCGACGAGGGCAGCTCATCCCCACCCCCAGGCCCCATGAGAGGTTGTCTTTCTTTCCCACTTCCTCCGCGGACTGGGCTTTCCACTTCACCCCTTTGTCCGGGGGCTCATGTTCTACTACGGCCTGGATTTCCATGATCTGGCGCCGAACTTCATCCTCAACATCTCGGCGTTTATCGTCGTGTGCGAGGCCTTCCTCTGCATCCAGCCCCACTTCGGCTTGTGGCTCAAGACCTTCAATGTCAAGCTGAAGGTAGTGAAGGGCATTCAAGCGGAGTGCGGAGGGGCCTTCGTGGAATCCGTCAAGGGGTGGTAATCGGGGTGGTTATATATCACCGAGCCGCGCGACCCTAAATGGGCGGCGGCCCCCGAGTTTAGATCTGGTATCCCCATGCAGCTCACCTCCTGGAAAGAGAAGGGCTTGCTGTGGGGTAGTTTGAAGGAGCTGACGGGACTTCAGACCTGTATCAAGAAGCTGGTGAAGAAGCTCAGGCTGGTTAACGTGGTCCAAGTCATGCTCGTCCGCCGGATTCTCCCATGCCAAGAGCGGGCATTCAATCTATGGGAGTTCGATCCGGAACAGCACCAGGCGCTAAACAAGATCTTCGACACAACGTAAGAAGGCGCCTGGAAGGTGCTGTTCAAGGGCGCCGGTTTCGCATCCGCGATCAAGATCGCGGATTTCGCCGCAGCCCCAGTCGACGAGGTAAGTGATTCTACCCCTTTACGGGACACTCATTTTCCATAGTTTGACTCTATGCGGGTTTTAATTTCCCTTTTCCTTTGACAGGACTGGATGAAGAAGGCGGAGCAGATTACCTGTCCGGCTCCTATGCCAGAAAATCCATTAGACGCTCGTCTAGCGAGGTTGCTGGTTCCGGCACCGCACGTGGTGCCGGAGAAGAAGGCCAAGAAGGAGGCCACGGTGCTTGAAAGAGTGCCCGTTTTCAGGTGTCCGACGACTCGGGCTGACTCCTCCCCCGAAAATGAGGAGGAGGAAGAGGACTCTCTCCCGCAGGAGGAGAGAGGAAGAGGAAGGCTTCCCCACCGGGAGGCCGAGGGTCCAAGAGGGAAGGACTATTCCCGGACAGCTCCGCCAACATCAACGTTGGCGAGGAAGAATGGCCTTCACGGGCCAGGCCTCCGCGAGATCGTAAGTATCCGGATTCTGAATGATTTATAATTTCTTTTCGCGCCACATAGTGTCATTCTAATGCCGCATGCTGCCTGTAGTCCGGCCAGTGATGATCTCCCGCTTCATCGAAGCGGGTCGTTGGCTTCGTCGGATGTAGACTCCATCCCGACCGCATCCACCTCGCGACGCCGAGGACGCCGAGGTGGGATCCCGAAGGACCCATCGGGGAGGCTCGGGGCGCCACAAGGCGTCCTCCGGACTTTGCGCGGACTCCACAATGTAACCCGCAGTGGTTCCGGAGTCGGCCGCGCCCTTCGAACGAAGGGCAAGACCATGATGCCGGGCTTCCGGCCCAACCGGAGGCGCGGGTAATTTGTTGAGGCGCTGCAGCGCTTCCATCGAGGAAGAACACCGCACTATTATGAGTGCGGTGATTGAAAGGTGCAGCTCTCCAAAGGCGGGCTGACCGAAGCTCCAATAGCCTTCTATCGGGCTTTGAGGTAAGAAGTTTAAAATATGCAATGTAATACCGCATAGACAGTAGCCCCGATGCTCGGTTCGGTGTTCGGAAAGAAAAGCGGACCGAGGATCTGAAAAAGATATACGCAGGTTGCTAAAAAATTATGTCAATATGGGTTGCGGCTGCGCTGCTGACCTCTGCCGCCTTGATCATGGAGGTCGGTGCGTTGAAGCAGGAGCTCGAGCGGTCCGGCAAGAGCTTGGCCGCGCCAGAAGCAGCTCCAAGACAAAGAAGGTGAGTAACACCACTTTGAATTTGTACCTTCATGAAAAGGATTTAGGTTGCGACAAAAATAACAAGGATAACATGGAGTGCTGCGGGGCCACGAGCGAGGTGGCGGCCTGAAGGAGGCCGTGTCATGACGAGCATAATGCGACCACGGAACAGGGGAGCGAGAAAAGCATGAGGCGCGGGTGGCGGTGGTTCAGCAAGAGCTCCGTGCTCTCATGGAAAAGCATGAGAGTTTGGGCGTGACTCAAAGACTCGAGAGTCCGAGCTTGCCTCGGCTCTTGAAAGTGCTAAAACCGCCAAGGCCGAGGCCCATAAGTCCCTTCAGGAGGTTGAATTGATGAAGAAGATAGCGGCGGTAAGGCATTTTTCATGCAAAGCAAGCATGTGAATGTAAATTACGTGTTACTTACCCGGATTCGAGCTCTCGAGGCGTTTGCAGATCTGCCTCATGGCGTGTACGATGCGCCGCATTCTACCGAGCCGAGGAGGGAGCTCAGCGGAGAAGGTCTTCCGGTCTCGGTATCTTTGAGGCCGGCCATCCGTGCCCCTAGCGACCAGTGAAGCAGCTGGTCGAACTTCACAAGGTGGCGAGCAGGCCATGAAGGGCCTCATAGTCCGGCCAGGCTGGAGAGGCCATGCACAGGAGCTACTTGCCTCGTCGACGGCTGGTGGATCGTGCCTGGGTGGAGGTTATCAAGCGCTCCGCCTGTATTGAAGGTGCTCGTCGGGCCCTTGCCCGCGCAAAGGTGCATTGGGGCAAGCTGGATGCGGAGAAGCTAATCAGCGACGCGCCACCAGCGGGCAAGGAGCATCGTCGCCGAAATTTACTATAAGGCTGTCTGAAGGGTGCCCGCAAGATTGCGGATGAGTGCCCTGAGGATGTAATTTTGAGTGAATTCGCAATGTGTTATCACTGTGCGCTGAAAACTTTGTTCATATCGCTAAGCAACGCTTGTTTAATTTAAAATATTACCTTCTATGCGGCCGTTTATTAAATCGAGAGATGGCAAGTCGTCGGCTTGGCCCCCATGCCACGAGTGCTGGGGTGTTGGGATAAACTTGAGCACTCTTGTTCCCATTTTGGGTCCATCTAGGAGGCGCTCAACACAACGAACAAGGCAACGGACTTATAGTGCTTGAACACTCTCACTTAGCCATAGAATTCTATAATTTTAAATTTGGTGAAGCCCTAGTATTCGGAAGACGAATTGGGGCGCTATCCACGCCTTCATCGGACATAATCCGAAACTTAGCTCGAGCGGCGTGGGTCTTTAAGGACCCGAAAGGACCTCTCGAACAGCGACCAGTCTCACGCCTTATCATGCGGTCAGTTTTAGCTTTCTCCAGGCGTTAACCCGGCTCAACCGGGCGCAATCGCGATGGTTCTCCAGTGCTACCTTAGCCGATAGAGCGGGCGTAAGGTGCCAAACATGGGAGCCGGGCAAACCCAACTATTGACCCAAGACATGATTGGAGCTGATTCATATAATGCTATAAGTTGGGTGCCGCACTTGTGAAAGTGTCGGACTTTATCACACCATAAAGCGGAGGATATAAGCCCCTGGTGTATTTGGCCGTACCAAGATGCACGGGTGCAACATGTTGTAAATGAACATATATATATAAAGTAATGCAATTATAGGCAAAAGTGCTGCATTTTATTCGAGAAGATATGCTATCGGTCTTGAAATGATACAAATAGTCACGGAAAGCAAGGGATTGGACAAATTAAAGGCGTCTCCCTCCAGGGGTAGGCCGTGGAATGTTGTATTTAACAAATTTAATGCTCGTGATGGAGACCACATGTGTGTTCGTCGCGGACTTTGTCCTTCCATGGCTGTTGCATCATGAGTTCGGCAGGTTCGCCGCCGGACTGAGTTCTGTATAAAAAAGAAAAATAAAAGAAAAAAGCGCGACACACTTGGGAGCCCTGGTGTGGTCGAACCGCACTCTGGGTCTGTTGTGGTTGTGCCTTCCCCTATGCCCATGGTATCTCCAGGCGTAATTATGTCTGTGGAGAGTTTGTCTTACAATTTTGCGAGGGCTGGGGTTGGGGCCGCATTACTCGTGTGCCGGAACGTGCGGGTGGTCTTGGTTGATTTTGCTCCGGAGTGCGTTTGGTCGTGTCCGGTCGTTTAACGGCGGACTCGATAATTGCTGTAAAAGGCTGCTCTGCCTTCTGCGCGAGAGCAGCTGTATGTTCCTCCGTTCGGAGGGAGCGTTCCATGTTTCCATTGACCGTGATGACTCCACGAGGGCTGGCATCTTGAGCTTAAGGTATGCATAATGCGGCACGCGTTGAATTTTACAAGCAGCGGTTCATCCGAAGCGAGCATGATAGCCGCTGCGAGCGGGACTATGTCGAAGATTAACTCCTCGCTTTGGAAATTATCCGGGATCCGAAGACCACTTCGATGTAATCGAGCACTGTACAATTGGCCTCGACACCTGGTATGATGCCTTTGAAGGTCGTGCGTTGTAGGTTTAATCCTTGAAGGGTCTATGCCCATTTTGCGCCTATCTGATAAAGCAGGTTCGAGCTCTGCCGCCGTCCATCGGGACTCTCGTGAGTGAAATCCATCAGCGATTGGGTCTAAAACCAATGCGGCGAATCCGCCATGGCGGATCTTGGTCGGATGGTCTCTTGATCGAAAGTGATCGGGCAAGAGGACCATGGGTTGAATTTTAGGCGGCGGCTCCATCGTATCGTCCCTTAGTGCATGCTTCGCTCCCTCTTGGGAATATGCCTTGCGTATATCATGTTTACCGTCCGAACTTGAGGGGGGAATCCCTTTTGTCCTCTGTTGTTCGCGGCGGGTCTCTTCCTCGTCATCGCTGTGTAGCCTTGTCACTGTTTTTGGCGATTAATTTGCTGCCTGCTTGAATACCCAACAATCTCTGTTGGTATGGTTAGCTGGCTTTTGGGGTTCCATGTATTTGACAAGAGCGGTCGAGTATTCGGTCCAAATTGGGCCGGGCCCGGAGTGGTTCTTTTGAATGGCTTCTTCCGTTGACGGGTTTGGAGCCTCGGAATCCGCGTTGACTGCCGTATCCTCATTCTGTCCCCGTTAATGCGGCGTTTGTTTTTGTTTCGGCGCAACCTGCCATTGCGGTCCTTGGTATCCGGACTGCCAGCGTTTTTGCTGAGGTTGTTCTGCGGCGAGCCAGCTATCCTCTCCCGCCTGAAGCGGGTCATGAGGGATGTGAGGGCTGCCATGGATTTCGGCTTCTCTGTCCTAGGTGTCGGGCCAGCCACTCGTCGCGGATGTTATGTTTGAAGGCAGCGAGTGCCTCGCATCCGGACGGTCGGCGATTTGATTTTTCGCGTTATGCGCTGTGTTCGGCCCGGCGGAGTAGTTGTATCGGTGCGGCGGTATTAAATGCGTGGAGTGGGTGAGGCGTCCACGTGATCCATAGATAGATCTGGATTGTCTTGCCTTGTCCTCCAATATATCTCGCAAGTCCGGCGCGCTCCCCCGTGGCTTCCTGCATTTAGAGCGATGCCGGGGTACGGTTTTTGTGGAGGCTTGCACGCCTCTCTATCGCGGCCACGAGGTGGTCGGTCTGCCGTATCGTGCGCTGGTGATACTGCCTCCTCTAATCGGGGGAGCAACTTGCGTTTTGGGTAACTTTTGGAGGGGCGTTCGAGTTCATACTCTTCGGCCGCGAGGACCTCGGTCCATCTGTCGGCCAGTAGGTCTTGATCAGCTTGAATCTGTTGTTGCTTTTTCTTTAGGCTGTTTGCCGTGGCCATTAGCCTGCGTCTGAAACGCTCTTGTTCGACGGGATCCTCGAGCACGACCAATTAAGTCGTCGCCGAGGCTTGCCTCGTCTCCGGAGGAGGTGAGTAATTGTCATCCTCGACCTCTTAAATGCCGCCGTCCTCTCCACGAGGGCTTGCTTCTGCCTCCTCCTGCTGGATCGTCTTTGGAGGGAGTTGTCTTCGGCACTTTACGGGGTGTTATTATCTCTGTGCGGAATCTCCATTCTTGCCGTGGCGGGATTTAGAGCGGCGCCCGGCGTCGGCGCTTGGGTTGTTTCTTTAAGGAATCGGCCTCCGCTGCTTCTTCGCCGTCCCCATCTTTTGGGGTGTCCACCATGTATATGTCATATGGCGGTGGTTTTCCGGTGTCTTGTAGGCACTGGTTCTTGGTAGTCTCCGGCATAAATCGTCCATACCGTCGATGTCTTGGTCGTGGTCGAGTACGTCGGTTAAATCGTCGGCGGTGGCTCTGAAGTGGGTGGTGGGTGGGATCTGAATTTCTTCGTCGTCGCGTCCCACCCGTCCTGGCCGTAGTTCGGCCAAGGCTCTCCGGATAGCGAGAGATGCTTCAGTGAATTTATGATATCACCAAAGGGCGAGTGCTGAAAGATGTCGCGGCGGTGAATTCCATGATCGGCGTAATCGGATTCGACGAGCAAGGCGCGGGAGGTCGGGAGTCGGCGAGAGTCGGCGCCTCGGAGTCACGGGTTTTATGCGGGACAAGGTAAGTGTTCGGCTCCATCGCCGTGGGAGTTGCAGCTCTCGAGCCGGTGTCCAGCCATCCTTCCTCGATCCGAGCGATCGGCTCCGGACTATGAGTCGGGCGGATTAGTGGCGACCTCAAGGTGCTGTCCGCGGCGAGTTAGGTCATGCCCATCGAGACAATGGCGGCACGCTTGGCTGTGGCTCAGATCCATTGAAGATCAAGTCCCCGCGGATGTCGGCCGTGAAGTTTAGGCTTCAAACCTGACACGGGCTAGGGCGTAGCTTCGATCTGCTCCGGATGGCCAAGGGAGTTGGCCCGTAGTCTTGAAGCTGCGAATCTGAAGATCTGTCCGGGGAGAAAGGTCTCACCCAGGACTGCGTCGTTGTTGATTGAAGAGGCCATCAAGCCTATCGGTGACGACACAGATGAACTCTCAATGAAAGCACCAATGTCGGTGTCAAAACCGGCGGATCTCGGGTAGGGGTCCCGAGCGTGCGTCTAGGCGGATGGTAACAGGAGACAAGGGACACGATGTTTACCCAGGTTCGGGCCCTCTTGATGGAGGTAAAACCCTACGTCCTGCTTGATTGATATTGATATTGTGGATGTTTACAAGAGTGGATCTACCACGAGATCAAGGAGGCTAAACCCTAGAAGCTAGCATATGGTATGATTGTAAGGGTTGTTGTGATTTTTAGTCCTACGGACTAAAGCCATCCGGTTTATATAGACACCGGAGAGGGCTAGGGTTACATAGAGTCGTTTACAATGGTAGTAGATCTACATATCCGTATCGCCAAGCTTGCCTTCCACGCCAAGGAAAGTCCCATCCGGACACGGGTGAAGTCTTCAATCTTGTATCTTCATAGTCTTGGAGTCCGGTTGATGATGATAGTCCGGCCGATGATGGTAGTCCGGCAATCCGGACACCCCCTAATCCGGGACTCCCTCACAGGGGCTATCTTGTTTTTTGCTATTTTACCTTAGAGAATATAGTAGCTCCTAAGAGAATGTAGTAGGTCCTATGAGGTACAATATGTTTATTATGTGATACAATGTGTTAGAGTTGATGATGAGGAGTACTTGTGATTACGACTAGTGACCAATTTGTTATGTGATGTCTCATTGATGAAAACGGTGATCTTGAGGTGTTATATGAAAATGATGTATTATGATGATAAGTTGTTAATGATATGATATGATATGATATTTATTATATCATTGGGTGAAAGAACCGCGGATTAGTTTCAAGTGGATGTCTATCCACTTGAAACTAATCCTGATTATTCACCTACTCATATGATGTAAAACAGTCTCTAAATTCCTGTTGTATGAAAAATTGTGTAAAGGTGTATGAAATACAACATGAAATAAAAAAAGAAATAAAATACTAAATATAGTAGTAGCACGGGCAAGGAGGAGCGCTACTACTAATTACTAGCAGCGCTGCTCAGGAGAAGCGCTACTACTAGATCATTTAGCGATGGCGGCGGGTCGAGCGCGCTCTTGCTAAGCTTTAGCTCTAGCGCCTTATTAGTAGTGCTCCTGCCCGCGCTACTAATAGGCCTAAAACCCGCGCTGCTGCTAGGCTTTTCCCTAGTAGTGGGAGGCGGGAGGCGGTCTCGCCGGCGCTGCTTTGGCGGCTGGAGCAAGAAGATCAGAGATTGAAGAAACACGACGGCTATTGGATTGTCATCCAACGGTTACGTCTGCTAGAATCGTTTGTTGACGTAGTATATAATAACTAAAAAATCTTGCATACGCGTCAACTAAATAGGCCCACAAGTCAGACCACTCCCACTTTTTTTTAATAATTTATATATAGCTCATGGCAACTTCTTATGCAATTTATTGCAGTCGTTTTTAGTTGGCGGGGCCAATTAGCATATTTCTGTGGGTTCCAAACTTTTTTAATACCAAAATGTCGAGCCAGATTTAAAGTACTTTGAAGATATATTTAAATTAGGTTAATGCCCAGTGAAATAGGAATCTAAAATGTGAAAAAATCAGAAATTATAAAGTAATTGCCAATTTGTCATCTGTTTTATATTTACAACCCATTTCATATTACTTTCAAGATTTGCAGGCGTCTTGAAAGAGTTGGAGCCATCGAGCGTAGAAAAATAAGTAGGCCTGGATTGGGTATTCTTGAGAAAAAATAAATTGGGCTCATTTTCACAAAGAAAAAATAGCTGGGCTGGTCACATGGTGAACATAAAATATAAGCACAGGGCTAGGCGGGCCATAGCCAGTTCAAACCCTGCTCCGTCTCAACAATACCAAACAAAAAATATTGCTCGAGTAGCTCGTCCCGGTGTCGGCCGATCTTGTGTTGTTCTCTTGTCTTTTGACTATATCGCTCAAAATGTCGTGGGTCCCGGATGTCGGGAAAACACTAGGAGGAAGCATTTTATTTTCCATATCTTGGCGTGGTGGGCCCCTCTGTCATCCTCTCCACGTACTTCTGCGATTCCTATTGTTTGTTGACCATGTTGACAACGCGAGAGTGGCGCCTTGCGGCAGCGCAAAGCGCCGGAGGGCGTCGGCGTTAACGATTTAGGAGGCGGTGGGGCGGCGATCGTCGTTGGCGCAGCCAACCGTGGGGGCGGAAGCGGCGGCCCCTTGGTGCTGGTTTGGTTTTGGTGGCTGGAGGAAGACAGGACTGGAGAAACACGACAGGTTGTAAAAGCAGCAGAGTACTTAACAACCTTAATGAAACCAGCGGGGCACTTAACAACCAAAGCTGAAAGCGGTATGAGTACTTATCTGAGTTCAACCGTACAAAGCATGCCTCGAGCAGTGCTACTTTGCCTCTGATTAACCAAGGGTGAGGCCGCCAAGCCCGGACAAGGCCAGGCGCCACCCCGCATCCACAACCTTACGGCGGCTTCATCTGCTTAGCGTGGTCAATAAATAGGATATTAAGCTTTAGAGCCATGGAAAAGCATGAACATAATCTTGTCCTATTCTCCAAGATGGGCGGGCCTTCATTATTTGAGACCACCCACGAATAAGTATCTTTCCACCTCAAGGGGAATTGGTAGGTCGACATAAACATCATGTTGTGACCAAGCGCAAGTCTGACCCGACCATGGTCAGGCATCTGTATAGGAACAATAGAACTCGGCAGTTCCGTTTCAAGAAGATCACAACTGTAAAACTGTGTATAAGCAATAGTTTATGAACAACATATATAATAGAAAACAGCTCGTACCATAAGATTCTCGACACAGGATGACCTGTTCAACGAGTGCAGCAGTGTCACACATATCCCACGTGGCCTTCCACCATTGAAACGCCCCACAAGGACCTCAAGACGATCAATAAAGTGTAGGAACTTGTGGATGTCGATCTAGTCAACTTCAGTGCCATTAGTAACAGCCGAGTTTTTACAGAGTAACAAGCGAGCAGACTGCTTAACTCTGAAATAACCTACACGTGCCACCAATTATAAGAAAATATTAGTTAGAGGTAGCATCTTCGTGAGAGATTCGTTGCTACTTCTAAAGTTAAATTGTGATTAGTTAGACAGAATAGGTGGATTAAGAAGTAATCGAGGCAACAAGCAAGAACCAGATACAAAACTAACATGGATGAACAATTGAAACGATGTCGGGGTGGAAGATCACAGTGAAGATGAGACCAGGTTCTGGTATTTTGATCAACATTCGTACGCCAACTTTCAGTCTGTAACACTTGAGAAAGTTTATCCAAGTTCGGCCATAAAAAAAGCAGCAATCTTCTTGGTTCATGAACCCAACTCGGAAGTAATATCCATGGATTGTCTTCATTGTGACCATTGAACTAGTGTATTCAGTTATGGCAAGGCCGAGCATCTTGAGTACATGTGTTCTGGCAGAGCAAAAAATACACTGTAGGAAAAATAATATGAGAACACAGCATGTTCAAAAAAACCCCACCCTCCTGGATAGAGAAGAGGATTCTAGGAACATACTGTGCGCATTTCAAAATGCTGTGGTAGGATGAGAAGGAACAAGTGTGGCGTCTACTTGGCGCAAAAATCTGTAGGGTACTCGCACTTTGGGCACTTTGCAAATGAAACACACTAGATTGATCGAAGAAAAATGCATCAACGGCGGCTGCCATCCTAGGATTACCTGCGACCAAGGGACTTGGATTTATCGTGGATGGATGAAGAATTCGTACCTGGTTCTCCATGAGAAAACCCTATGCAATCGCCGAGGGGGTTTCTCTGAACAAGCGAGCGAGGAGAAGGGATTCAGGCCCAGTGAAATATTGCCGCTTCGTCCGTCCAGCTTACTGCTAAAGCTGGAAAGGGGGGGGGGGTTGTGATTTGACGGCTCATTGGCCATTACTGCGGCGCTACGACCGGGGTGTGTCTACCGTGAAGTTGTGCACTCTAATTTGTGCATATGGCACGTGGACCCCTTTGCCGGTTGCCCCACATATCAGCGAAAGGAAGTAGAAAGACAGGAGTAACTAGTTACACATAAATATATTTTTGTGAGAGATACTCCCTCGTAAAGAAATATACAAATCTTTATATCACAGGCTCACCTTGCCGAAATATACTCCCTCTTGCAGCATACGGGCATTATGGGGTTCAGCTTTTTTATGGGGGTTCAGCTGAGAATATAATACTCGAGATAGGCTCACGGTTCGGACTTTGGGCATGAGCTGACCCTGCATGTTTGGGGCCCATGTGTTCTACCTCGGCGCTTTTCATATTGCAAGCGATCGATGCTGCGCTGGTTTTGATCTTTGTCATAAGGCGAATACACAAAATTGAATAAAGCACGGCAGCTGTTGGAATGAAATCGAGCGACAATTCCTAACCAGCAATCGAGTTGCAATTCTATCAACGATATACCATGTGATAAATAATCTGTCGTACTACTTATACACAGGACACTTGTTTCACCATGCAGATTATTACATCAAAATCTCTCGGAGGATAGATCAGTTCGGCAGTTCGTGCTGCTACTGAAGAATTTCAAAGTTGATTTGGACCAGCTCTCCTTGCCGAGAAAGTTCGATTTTGACATCATCCCCTACCGCAAGATATGATTTAGATTTGAACCTTGACCATCCTTTAGCATCAATCATCATGCGACCATCCTTTGTACTTACGGTATATTGAGCAGGTTCATTCACACCAAGGCTGCGCATGGTAAGAGAAACTTGGCATGATGCCCGGATTGTTGAACAACTCCCTCGTTGCTCTAGGAATTCTCTGTTTGCAAACAAGAAGACATACCCAAACAGTTAGATCAACACAGTGAATCATGTGAAACAACATGGAAAGAAAAAAGAACGAAGCACTTGGGCAGCCAATGCTTACCAAGAAGGTGGACATGTCGGTTTTTGTAAGGACTTTGGTATATGAAGTGCGAACTGCAGCACAGTCTGTTGCCGATGCAACTGCACGGGCCGGACCAAATGCAAGTGCAAGTGTTGGTGCAGGTGCCGAAGCCGCCGCTGCTGCCGGAGATGGTGCTCCTTGTAGAGCTGGTGCCGGTGTCGATGCCCAATCCTCCAGTAGATCAGACTGATCCGCTGACGCAGTCGGTGCCCAATCCTCAGCTGGATCAGACTGAGCTGCTGCCGCTGTCAGTGCATGAGCAACTGCCGGTGCTCGATCTGTGCGAGATAGTGGCGATCGTGTCTGGTCTGCTAAGATCAGCTTTCTAACTTGGCTAGGATCCGTGACCATGATCCAGTTTTTTTCGTCATTTCTTTTAAACGCGAGAAGGACTAATTGTGGCGTTTTTGTTAAACCAAACTGTAGTTCATCATAGGGATTCAGCTTGTACTCAGACAACAGACTGATCCAATTTTTTCCAATAATATAAGTGATGGACAGTGCCTTCGTTACTGACACGACATAAGAAGTGAAACCTGCAAAAATAGCCATCGTAGAGCAAACCAAACGGTTTATTCTGTGATGAATGTCACATGGAAAAACCCGCATCGTAAAATTGCAGGAAAAGAAAGAAAACATGACATTAAATCAATAAGATTTAGACAGTAAATCAATAAGATTTACTTGATGTGACACGAGTGAATCCTTACCAGGAAATCACTATGTTGAAGTACTAAACAGAAGATTTATCGTCCAACTACGGGTGGGATGCAGGGGCCCTGCCTACTCCCACAAGCAGGACATTCCAAAGGTCGTGACAAATCGTATGGACCGAACATCCATGGGACTGGAAATCCTGATGGGTGCGATAAACCCTGCAATGCATACAGATATTGGAGTGTAACAATAATTGATAAACCGTCCTCACAAAAAATATGAGCTGGATACTTCAAAATGTACAGACTGAATTGAGTGGACAAACATTAACATAGACCGTTCTCAGGACTGACCACACACCAAAAGCGGCAGTACTAATAAAAAATATAGGGTTCACAAACACAAATCAAGTACTGAACAATAGTACTTACTACAGACAAGAAAAGTTGCACTAACTAAACTCTGCAGACTATTTCTTGCGACCGACCTACGGGATGAACCCCGCATAACTGACTAAGCCATGGACTTCGTGTGAGATGTCTACATGCACCATCACCATCTTGTCAACCTTGGAGAACCTAACAGAGTGGTCTTTCCACTCATAAACATGATGATGAAGACAGGCTGCATCAGATTTGTTGGGAAGCTTTACAAGAACCACACCCTTCGTAATCGAAGGCACATCCAGGAAATTGTTGTGGTCAAGTATAGCCTCGAGAACACGCCTGACAACAATGCTATAGGAAAACACTAGTTTAGGACACGTGGCGACAAGGACACAGCAACTGGATAGTTCAGCAGTAGAACTCATCATCAGGTCTTCTAGTTCACAAGGCCTGACTTTGAGAACTTCATCTCCACCGCGGACCTAGTTCTAATTCAAACAGAAACCATATTTTATTACTACCTCCGTTCAGAAATATAAGATGATTTTCGATATTATACTCCATATATGACTACATATACGCACAGAAATGAGTGAACAAAGACACTAGAACATGTCTTCAAAGGCATGAGAGCAGAGGGATTACATGCAATATCCATAACACAAATTCTTGAGGCAAATATACCCTCTTAAAAGGTAGCATTGATGTTCATAAAGTACTCCCTCCGTCCCAAAATTCTTGTCTTAGATTTGTCTAGATACGGATGTATCAAGTCACATTTAGTATTAGATACATATGTATCTAGACAAATCTAAGACAAGAAATTTGGGACAGAGAAAGTAGTTAATAATCTATAAGAAATCAGTGTCAACCTCTCGCATGTTTTGGTCAAAAGAGGAATTTAGAACCTTCATTTGGCACACTAAAATCACATGCAAGATCACCCAGAAAGTTGTACTACCATTACTAGTACCGCGTGTTAGATGAAAAAACACGATCAAGATCGAGAAAAAGATCGTCAACAAGAGACATTACCTGGACTTGCTTAATGAGGGATCCCGGAGAGGGGGGCTTGGACAGGGCGATGGCTTTGAGCTTGTCTGAAGTAGTCTCGGCGAGGTGCTTGCGCTTCTTCGTACCATGAGCCTCGACGGTTTTGGCTAGAGCCATAGACATCACGTCGGCCGGTGCTCCAGCATCCATTCAAGAGAGGAAGCTGAGAGAGAAGAGTGAAAGGAGGAACGAGATGAGGGAGAAGCGAAGCGAGTGGGGGTTTTCTTCAAGAGAGGAAGCTGAGAGAGAAGAGTGAAATGATGGTTGCTTCGTCCGTCCAACTTACTGCTGGAAAGGAGGGGGTTTTGTGATTTGACGGCTCATTGGGCATTAGTGCGGCGGTTCGATCATGGTAGTCTACCATCACTCTACTACGGAGTAATTTAGTGCATGGCTGGTGGACCTAGGTGCTGGCTGTCCCACACGTCGGTGAAAGTGAGTAATTTAGTGCATGGCTGGAGGAGGATCCGCACAGTAGAGCGTGTCCACTGTTTTTCATTCTGAAGAAAAAAAATGATTACAACAAGCATTTCCACTCTTCTGACGGAGGAGTGCGAAACACGGCAGCCACTTGAACATACACAATGCTCCTACTACTAGGCATGTGCGATGGTTCATCGTCGATTACTACACAATCTTGTTGCTAGTGTAGTAAGATATGACGATAACAAATGATGTTGTGCGCATGTCAACTACTCCTATATGTAACATAGTACCGCTTTTTCGACTATCCGGTCGAGAATGAACGGTGAGATAATTTTAACAGAACTAGGTCCAGAGCGCACGGAGAGTACGGTGCTACAGTACTCCACGAAACATGAACCATATGAAGCACATCCTATAGTGTTAGACAGGGTGTATGAAGGGTGCACGGGATGGGAGCAAAAGTTCCCTTCTCGACCCACTTTTGGGTGTTTGGCAGAGTGCATGAACCATGAAGGGTGCATGAGTCCACACTAGTAGGTTGACAAAAATACACGAAGAGGAAACAACTATATTGAGATGAGAATGCAACCAAACACACCCACACGCTTTGTGCTACAGTGACTAATCTGCACCGTTTGAGTTTGATCCAACGGTCATATTGCGCCGAGACATGGGCATGCCCATGCAGAGGGTGCCTAAACACCACCGAAGTCCCTCTGCTTCTCGAGGCGCATGACGTTGGTGATGCAGGGTCCAACCGCCCGCAGAGCCCGCTCCCGGTCAACGGGAGCCAGCTCGTCAAAGACGGCGTCCAATGGCACGAATGGATTCCGGTGACGGAGCCCTGAAAGGATTCGCCCGACAGGCGGCGGCAGCCGCAACCCCTCCTTGTCCAGCTCAGCCCCCACCATCGCGCGGAGACGGCTCAGCTCCTCGGAGATATAGGTGAAGAAGGAGACCAGGTCAGGAAGCCGCAGCTCGTTGAAGTCGACCGGGTGGTCGAACGGGTTTAGCCCGACGGCTGGCATCGTCGTGCTGGCACGACGGTAGGCATCGCGCTGCCGCAACACGTGCGTGGCAACTTGGTTCACCAAGTGGCTGGGGCGATCCTGGACCTCGTCATGATCGGCCCGCTCGCGCTCCAGCCAGCTCCCCTGACGACCTATCGTATCTCCCGCTTTCTGCAGCAACGCCGCCGATGCCTCGAGCATCTTTGTGGTGGACGCCTGCCGCTTTTGAAGCTACGTGAACTCCCGCACATAATGGAGGAGCATGGCACTCCTATCCTCCTTGAGCTCACGGAGCTCCGTCCTTAGCCCGAGCTCCGCATCCTTGGCATGGAGCTCTGTGTCGAGCGCCTCACCTCGGACTCCGTGATCTGCTGCTCCGCCATGGCACGGTAGAAGCAATGGGAGAGAGAAGCAAAGGGGCGAAAGCGGCTGAAAGGCAATGCAATCTCGGGAAAGCGGAGAGAGCCATCGAGGCGGGGAATCTTTTGGTTTCACCACGGTAAAACACTAGTCGATGACTTCTCACATCGAGGAGCGATGGGTTTTTACAGCGGAGTCATCGTGACTAATTGCTGCGCTGCTCCGTCAATCAAAAATTAAAAATCCTGTCGCTTGCTCCGTCAATCAAAAATTGAAAATCCAGCCGCACCCAAACACGAGACAACGCCATGGGGATATTTAAATTTACCTGCCGGCAAGTAGATAAAAAAAGGGGTGAAAAAACAAATGTGGCGGCGGCCTAGCTAATCGCTCGAACTAGCCCAACTAGCTAGACACCGTGCTTCACTGATGTACTCGGCGGGAAAGGTGGTCTTTCGTGATTTGAGGACTCATTTACTTGCTTCGGCGCTACGACCGAGGAGGACCCAGAAAACGCACGGTAGGGCGTCCCGTCGAGAAGAATATGTCGTGCACCACGGGAGGACCCGAAACAGCGGTAGGGTGTGCCACGTCTCGGCACGGAGGAAAAATGTGCGTGTAAAATATCTGTATCGAGGCGTAATACCTATGGTTCGACCTCGGGACCCAGCCGGTCGATCGAAAACACCCACTAGCCACACAGCTTCATCATGCAAGCGTGTACGGTTAGCTCCGTCTCGACCAGCCACAACGTCTCTTGTTCTAAGCGATTCTTCTATTTTCCAAGCTTTTCTTAGTTGTAATAACACCACGGCAAGCTAAGCGCGCTCTTCGTGTGTGCCCGTGCAAAGGTTAGGCGATAGAGAGAGAGATTGAGATCGCAGACACAGGACCCACCGATAAGTGAGACACCGGTCATGCACGTGTTGACGAGGCACTCCCTCTACTCTACTCAACGCAAGTACTGTATAAAATCAAGTTATGGGACAAAGCCAACAACCGTTCGTTTTTTCAGGCTACCGACTTACGATTTTAGGTCCAGGTTGCGAGTTCGAATCTCGTCTTTCAGATTTGTTAGTTTTAGGTCCAAATTTGATTAATGACAAGTGGGACCCCCGTGTGTTGTTTCGATATTTCAGTGTAGGATGGTTTTTTTGAACAAACACTTTGCGGCGGTTAGACAAATGTGGCCCGAGTTACGTATTTTGCAAGTTCTGAACAAGAATGATAGCGGCATAAATATCACATCCACCCGCAGCTTAGATACTATGGTGATACAAGTTTTACACCGTTGGAAGTGAGATCAATGGCTTGGGAGTAGTCTTTGTGATTATCGCAATTTCCAAACTCTCCAAAGGTTTTTGCAAATAAAACATTCAGGCCTCGTGTGTGCCTTGCATCTTGATCCAACGGCTCCCGATGCTCATATTAGGTGCTCCCGTAGCTTAATTACCGCTACGGTGATATGAGCATCTAGGTCATTATGATCGATGTCGGATGGCACATGCATAGTACTTGTACTTTCTGCGCATTTCCCAAACTCTATCAGCCGTATATTGCAAAAACATTCAAACCTCCTCTTGTGGGCGTTAGATCTCGGTGAACTTCGTATCACTATAGAATCTACGGTGCGGGAGCACCTCATACTCTCCGTGCGAGAAGACATAAGGTGCTATCGCAACTTGGATGCTACGGTGATACGAGCTTGGAGGTCGTTTGATCTGAGATCCAATGGCATCTGAGCAGTCTTTGTGCTTGTAAGTAGTGGCCGAACTCTTTTGGGGCTTTTATGCAAAAAACCATTCGAACCACCGAGGAGGTGTTGGGTCACAAATCCAACGCCTCCGAAGAGCTTGTATCACCAAAGCATTTAAGGTGTGGTAGCACATGATATTCTTACATACAGGAGAATATGATGTCCTCCTTCATCTTAGATGCTACGGTGATACGAGCTTCAAGGTCGTTTGGTATGGGACCAAAGTGCATCTAAGTAGTTTTGTACAAATTGTGTGCAATTCTCAAACTCATCAAGGTTTCCTGCAAAAAAATTAAGACAGATCATGTGAGTTGCTATATCTCAGATCTACAAGCTCGAAGCAACTCGTATCGGCATATAGCATCTAAGGTATGGGGGCACATGATATTCTCCCGGGGGGGAGGGGTGGGGCGTACACAACCAATCGGTGGTTGGGAGGGTGGGGACAAATATAATCTAAACAACCCTAAACAGAGCTCCACAATTTTATCTAAGGTCGAGGGGTTGACCCCCGACAATCATAACTCCGCCTAAACACAACATTTGCATGTACCGTAGTACTAGACTTAATATTCATGTTTCAGTTTCATGTTCATTTTAAATATTGAACTGAGGACCATGGATTTCTTACATTTTACTCCCTTCGTTCCTAAATATTAGTATTTTTAGAGGCTTCAAATGGACTGGCACATACGGATGTATATAGACATATTTTAGAGTCTAGATTCACTCATTTTGCTCCGTATGTAGTCACTTGTTGAACTCTCTAAAGACTAATATTTAGGAATAGAAAGTATTTTTGAATTCGTGTCATACATGCATGGGTTGGAAAAATAGATGCCCTATACTTATTGGATTGTTGTTGTGTTCGTGCGTGTGTGTCTTTGTGTGTGTGTGTGTGTGTGTGGTCATATGCTTGATACATACAAAGTTTTCTCACCTCCATATTGTTCATCTTTTAAATTTGAATTTGCATTGGAAAACTTACTAGGGATACCATGAAATGTGAAATCCACGTTGAGATCACTATATCACAAACTCACTCTAGTTCAACAACTCGTCCTAAATCAATTACCACGTTGAGATTAGTATTTGTAAGGAAAATACGGGTATTGTAATACACATAGATTCGTTCAGCAATGTAAAAGGTTCCTTTCGTATTCTCGAATGGTAGGACCCAACGGCGTACCAGCCAGACCTTGGCTCGTGTTGATCCTAAAAAAACGGGCTTGTGTCCTTCGGTGGCGTCGTGAAATACGCACATTAAACAACCCCAACCAGTCGAGCCTCAGCGTTTCAAGTCGAAATATCTGGCGGCCAGAATTCCAGCCCTAGGAAATTCCCCTCATGTCCCCGGTCCATAATGACTACCGATGAACAGCGGAGGGATGCTTTAGTAACTAGACAACGTTACCTACCGTGCCGAGCATGGTTCAATTCCCTCGGTCGCCGCTCGTCAAGGTCACCCGTCAACTTCATTGCCTAGTACTACTACTACTACACCATGATGAGCACAGAATTGAGCCCGTTTGTTCATGCCTAGTACTTGAGTTAATATATCAGGCAATGCCTTTGATGCATGAGGATTATCCTTTTACTCCCTCCTTTCCGGTTTATAGGGCTTATCTCAAAATTTTAGTTTTCCCATTTTATAAGTCTCAATTTGGTTGTTCCCGTCACATGTTCAGATTTCAAGGTGGAATAAATCATTACATGCAAGAATTAAGAAAAATTGACCAATGCATGTACTTTATGCATGCATGCATTGCAATTAATGCATTAAGTAAACACAATTTTGAGGAAAACAAAGCGCATTAATTGAGTGGTTTTGCAAACTACAACAATTGTTCCACCACTCACCATCTATCTTGGTTGGTGAGATTTTTGAATTGAGCCCTATAAACCGGAAAGGAGGTTTAACTAAGCAAAATCTTTGACCAAATCCATTCTTAAGAAATACAACAGGACAGATGTACGGCTTGAAAATTTATTGCATGATGCAGGTTATGATATTGTTTCGAATCCTGGATCTTAAATTTCAAAAAATCCAAAAGTGAGCATAAATTCTTGAAACTGAGCATGGTCACGTGATATGGCACAAATATTACTTCGTAAGTTTTTTCTTCAATTCGAGACAAGCTGCTTATGACAAGTTGCACAAATGAAGAGCCAAGGTATTTTGGAACAAAGACCTGTCATGTTAAAGCGACGCTTTCACTCTGAAACCGTGGGCGTTCGTGCCGCCACGAGTCCCGCTTCTCATCGGCGGTGCCGCCCCAACAAGCGTGTGAGTCGGCCAGGGGCGTGCGAGCGAACCGCTGCGCCCGGCTGTCGAGGCGTCTTGGCGAACCGTTGTCTGAGACTCACGGGAGGCGAGCCCTTTGACCAGGCTCCGCCGCCCACCGTCGTCCCAACTGCTCCCACTTTTAATGTCGCGGTGCCGCAGTTTAAAATCAACCCCGCACTTCCCGATGTCGCTACAATCCTCCCTCTTCCTCTCGATTCTCCTGTCGTCTACCTCCAACTAGCCTGACCTAAGCGTCGCCATGCCGCATCATGATGGTCTGCCCTTAGTGTTCGATTTCATGAGAAGACACCCGGTCGAGTCTCAAGAACATAAGGCGCTTTGGGGCGAGCTTGAACTGGCCTTGCGGGAAGGCGCGCGCCTATCCCGCTCTGTTCGGCTCCGTCGCCCGGCTGCGCCAGCGCCCATCCCGTGGCATTGATGGGCTGGGAGCCGCACATTGTCGCCGAGCTTGATGCCACGGGGTTCCACGAGGTCCCGCCGACTTTCACTGCCCGTGCACCTGCGGCGCATGCGCTGCGCGTCTGCAGCAGCGCATGCCCGTTCCGGTGCCCGTGCAACTGCCAGCGCATGCACTGACGTGCGCGCCCGTGCCGGTGCTCATGCACACGAATGTCTCTGCCGCGCCATTGACAGCTGCGACTGTCCCTTTGCGTAAGCTCGATGCCATGCATGTGCTGCTGTCGCTGCCTCCCACGAAGGCTACACCCAGGGTTGGATCTTCATCTTCTTGTCCTTCCGTTACTTTGAAGCCCAGCGACCGCCCTCCAGCGAGGCGCGAGGAAATGATGTGTCGGTCTGTCCAGTGGCGGCTAGGTTAGGGCGAACAGGTGGAGGCTGGAGCGAATGAATTGGGATTTTCCTGCTGTCGTCGATATGGGGGCGCTTCGTATGGGCATGAGCCTGCTATAGGGCCTGCCTTGCACTTATTTTATTGGCCCATCAAATTGAAACATTTTCTTCATTTTTTACATTGCCGGTTAAGTGAGTTGGGATGAACAAAACTAGCATGGGCCAACTGGACGACTCAAAGTAGGTGCACACTTTCCAGCCACCGGAGGCGGCCGCCCATACCAGCCCCTATGGTGGTGTCGCCCCTTTTTGCGTGTATGATTGGATATTGAAAAATATTCCAGTGGCGCTTTTGATTTACCCACAGAATGGTTGAATTGCTTGTTTCTATGAACTGAGTTCGCCAATAATGTGAAGGATGCCAGTCTTTTCATCCTATTGTAGATTTCTTAGATCTTGATATGCCAAAAGTAATCGCATGAAATATACAGTAAAATCCAGTGTGATGTGTTTGGCTACAACTAGTCTGACTACACGTCCTCATATAACATACCAAGGATGCACCATCTTACGAGATTAACCATTCGACTTACAAATGTAGTGTGGGAATAAAGAAGTATTGGGACTGCGTATCCAAGCAATTGATGCCATGGATTCCTTTGTACAACCTTGTAAGCGAAAAAGAAGTTGCAGTGTGCCTGTACAAAGAACTAGCGTAAGTTCAGTTACCTGCTTCTCGGAATTTTAGTTAGCCACTTATTGCAAAATTGTTCAATTACGTTGCTTGGCTTAATTTAGTTTGCTACTGACTACATAATGGCACAACCTGTTAATCATATTGTAGACTGCGCCTATCTATGTGTTTGATACTTACTGTTAAGAATTACTTGTTTGCCTTAACTTAAATATCTACTTGTTTGTTTAACTGCTTTGCTGCTGCAACAACGGGTTACAATGATGTTAATAACTACTGTACTTTTCAGCATCCAACTGAAACTCTTTAATTCCTTGTTTTTTTAACTGGTTTGCTATTATAACTCCCAGTTGAGATGTTTTGCTAACTTCAACTTCTCTGAATCCAATCGGAACTTTAATGGCAAAACAGGTTAGCCCAAGATCAAAGAGCGAGGTCCCCATGGATGTTGCATCATCCCACAGCAGTGGCACCGGCCCAATCGTGCATTATGAATTGCCAACTGCTGATGCTCTAGAGGCTAAACTAGTGGTAGAAAGAGATTACATACGCACTTAGAGATGAAGTTGACATGTTGAGGAAGTAAACATCACAATCACAAGCGAGTACTCAAGACAACCATTAAATATTTGTTGGATTTCAAAAGCGAAGCAAGCTGAGACTGACCAGATTGTTAAGGTCTGAAGGAAAAAGGAAATTAAATTCCTACTTGGTAAATCATAGGTGAAATGTTCTTTCCATAGTTGAATAACCTTTGTGTTGCCTGTTCATGTAATCAATCAAACCATTTGTTTTAGAGATCATGTAATAATTGTTTTTTTGTTTTTTGGTTTGTAATATTATTTGAGCACAAGTCTGTATTAATTGATAAGACTCGGAGACATTTCATTTGGATTGTTGTGCCAGACCTACAAATATGCCAATCGGGCTGAATGTGCATTCGTTAATAGTAGTAGTATAGATGGACCATAAGTGGCACGCATCGCAAAGGGCCAAGATGCTGGCGAAAAAAAGGATGCTGTTGTAGCCAAAAAATAGTACAATGACTGGCTTATGTATGTTAGTTGATATTATTGATCCATATACTCTATAAGTGTTTATATATACATTAGTTCGTACATTCTGTTGGGGAGCGTAGTAATTTCAAAAATTTTCCTACGATCACGCAAGACCATGGTGATGGCATAGCAGAGAGAGATAGAGTATCCGTCCACGTACCCTCGTGAGACCGAAAGCGGGCGTTATAACAACGCGGTTGATGTAGTCGTACTTCTTCCCGATCCAACCGATCCAAGTACGAGCGTCGGCACCTCCGAGTTCTGCACACGTTCAGCTCGATGGCGTCCCTCGAACTCCGATCCAGCCGAGTGTTGAGGAGAGTTTCGTCGACCTGACGGCGTGGTGGCGATGATGATGTTCCACGGCGCGAGGCTTCGCCTAAGCTCCGCAGGTATATTCGAGGTGTAGTTTGGTGGAAGGGGCACGCACACGGCTAAGAATCGATCTCAATGATCAACTTGTGTGTCATGGGGTGCCCTCTGCCTTGTATATAAAGGAGGGAAGGGAGGGCTGGCGGCCACCTATGGCTGCGCTGGAGTCCTACTCCCAGGGAGTAGGATTCCCCCAATCCTAGTCCAACTAGGGTTTGACCAAGGGAGAGGGAGAGAGGCGCCACCCCTTCTCCTAATCCTAATAGGACTAGGGAAGGGAAGGCTGCGGCCAGCATAGGGCCCCTTTTCTCTTTCCCTTAAGGCCCATCAAGGCCCATTGACTCCCGGGGTTCGGTAACCCCGGTACTCGATAAAATTCCCAATTTCACCGGAGTGATTCCGAATCAAACATAGGCTTCAATATATCAATCTTTATGTCTCGACCATTTGAGACTCCTCGTCATGTCCGTGATCTCATCCGGGACTCGAACAACCTTGGTACATCAACATCATAAAACTCATAATAAGCATCGCCATCGAAGCGTTAAGCGTGCGGACCCTACGGGTTCGAGAACTATGTAGACATGACCGAGACACCTCTCGGTCAATAACCAATAGCGGGACCTGGATGCCCATATTGGTTCCTACATATTCTCGAAGATCTTTATCGGTCGGACCGCATAACAACATCGTTGTTCCTTTGTCATCGGTATGTTACTTGCCGAGATTCGATCGTCGGTATCAATACCTAGTTCAATCTCGTTACGGCAAGTCTCTTTACTCGTTCCGTAATACATCATCTCATAACTAACTCATTAGTTACAATGCTTGCAAGGCTTAGGTGATGAGCATTACCGAGAGGGCCCAGAGATACCTCTCCGACAATCGGAGTGACAAATCCTAATCTCGAAATATGCCAACCCAACATGTACCTTCGGAGACACCTGTAATGTACCTTTATAATCACCCGATTCGTTGTGACGTTTGGTAGCACCAAAGTGTTCCTCGGGCAAGCGGGAGTTGCATAATCTCATAGTTATAGGAACATGTATAAGTCATGAAGAAAAGCACTAGCAACAAACTATACGATCGGTGCTATGCTAATGGAATGGGTCATGTCAATCAGATCATTCAACCAATGATGTGATCCCGTTAATCAAATAACAACTCCTTGTTCATGGTTAGGAAACATAACCATCTTTGATTAACGAGCTAGTCAAGTAGAGGCATACTAGTGACACTCTGTAGGTTTATGTATTCACACATGTATTATGTTTCCGGTTAATACAATTCTAGCATGAATAATAAACATTTATCATGATATAAGGAAATAAATAATAACATTATTATTGCCTCTAGGGCATATTTCCTTGAGTCTCCCACTTGCACTAGAGTCAATAATCTAGTTCACATCGCCATGTGATTTAACATCAATAGTTCACATCTATATGTGGTTAACACCCATAGTTCACATCGACATGTGACCAACACCCAAAGGGTTTACTAGAGTCAGTAATCTAGTTCACATCGCTATGTGATTAACACCCAAAGAGTACTAAGGTGTGATCATGTTTTGCTTGTGAGATAATTTTAGTCAGCAGTTACATCACATTCGAGCCGTAAGTATTTTGCAAATTTCTATGTCTACAATGCTCGCGGAGCTATTCTAGCTAATTGCTCCCACTTTCAATATGTATCCAGATTGAGACTCAGAGTCATCTAGATTAGTGTTAAAACTTGCATCGGCGTAACCTTTTACGACGAACCTTTTTTCACTTCCATAATCGAGAAACATATCCTTATTCTACTAAGGATAATTTTGACCGATGTCCATTGATCTACTCCTAGATCTCTATTGCACTCCTTGCCAATCTTAGTGGTGGGGTATGCAATAGATCAGTACACAACATGACATACTTTATAGAACCTATGGCTGATGCATAGGGAATGACTTTCATTCTCTTTCTATCTTCTGCCGTGGTCGGGTTTTGAGTCTTACTCAATCTCACACCTTGTAACACAGGCAAGAACTCTTTCTTTGACTGTTCCATTTGAACTACTTCAAAATCTTGTCAAGGTATGTATTCATTGAAAAACTTATCAAGCGTCTTTGATCTATCTCTATAGATCTTGATGCTCAATATGTAAGCAGCTTCACGAGGTCCTTCTTTGAAAAACTCCTTTCAAATACTCCTTTATGCTTTGCAGAATAATTCTACATTATTTCGATCAACAATATGTCATTCACATATACTTATCGAAATCTTGTAGTGCTCCCACTCACTTTCTTGTAAATACAGGCTTCTCCAAAAGTGCATATAAAACCATATCTTTGATCACACTATCAAGCGTTTATTCAACTCGAGATGCTTGCACCAGTCCATAGATGGATCATTGGAGCTTGCACATTTTGTTAGCTCCTTTAGGATTGACAAAACCTTCGGTTGCATCATATACAACTCTTCTTTAATAAATCCATTAAAGAATGTAGTTTTGACATCCATTTGCCAGATTTCATAAAATGTGGCAATTGCTAACATGATTGAGACAGACTTAAGCATCGCTACAATTGAGAAAATCTCATTGTAGTCAACACCTTGAACTTGTCAAAAACCTTTTGCGACAAGTCGAGCTTTATAGATAGTAACACTACTATCGGTGTCCGTCTTCCTCTTGAAGATCCATTTATTCTCAATGGCTTGCCGATCATCGGGCAAGTCAACCAAAGTCCATACTTTGTTCTCATACATGGATCCCATCTCAGATTTCATGGTCTCAAACCATTTCGCGGAATCTGGGCTCATCATCGCTTCCTCATAGTTAGTAGGTTCATCATGGTCTAGTAACATGACTTTTAGAATAGGATTACCGTACCACTCAGTGCGGATCTTACTCTGGAAGACCTACGAGGTTTGGTAACAACTTGATCTGAAGTTTCATGATCATCATCATTAACTTCCTCACTAATTGGTGTAGGAATCACTGGAACTGATTTCGTGATGAACTACTTTCCAATAAGGGAGAAGGTACAATTACCTCATCAAGTTCTACTTTCCTCCCACTCACTTCTTTCGAGAGAAACTCTTTCTCAAAAGTTTCCATTTAGCAACAAAAATCTTGCCTTGGATCTGTGATAGAAGGTGTACCCAATGTCTCCTTTGGGTATCCTATGAAGACACATTTCTCCGATTTGGGTTCGAGCTTATCAGGTTGAAGCTTTTTCACATAAGCATCGCAGCCCCAAACTTTCGAAAGCGACAACTTTGGTTTCTTGCCAAACCACAGTTCATAAGGCGTCGTCTCAGCGGTTTAGATGGTGCCCTATTTAGAGTGAATGTAGCCGTCTCTAAAGCATAACCCCAAAGCGATAGCGGTAAATCAGTAAGAGACATCATAGATCGCACCATATCTAATAAAGTACGATTCTGACGTTCGGACACACCATTACGTTGTGGTGTTCGGTGGCGTAAGTTGTGAAACTATTCCACATTGTTTCAAATGTAGGCCAAACTCGTAACTCAAATATTCTCCTCCACGATCAGATCGTAGAAACTTTATTTTCTTGTTACGATGATTTTCCACTTCACTCTGAAATTCTTTTGAACTTTTCAAATGTTTCAGACTTGTGTTTCATTAAGTAGATATACCCATATCTGCTCAAATCATCTTTGTGAAGGTCAGAAAATAACGATACTTGCCACGAGCATTAACACTCATTGGATCGCATACATCGGTATGTATTATTCCCAATAAGTCAGTAGCTTGTTCCATTGTTCCGAGAACGGAGTTTTAGTCATCTTGCCCAAAAGGCACGGTTACGCAAGCATCAAATGATTCATAATCAAGTGATTCCAAAATCCATCAGCATGGAGTTTCTTCATGCGCTTTACACCAATATGACCTAAGCGGCGGTGCCACAAATAAGTTGCACTATCATTATTAACTTTGCATCTTTTGGTTTCAATATTATGAATATGTGTATCACTATGATCGAGATCCAATGAACCATTTTCATTGGGTGTGTAACCATATAAGGTTTTATTCATGTAAGCAGAACAACAATTTATTCTCTTACTTAAATGAATAACCGTATTGCAATAAACATGATCAAATCATATTTATGCTCAACACCAAATAACACTTATTTAGGTTCCACACTAATCCCGAAAGTATAGGGAGTGTGCGATGATGATCATATCAATCTTGGAACTACTTCCAACACTCATCGTCACTTCCCTTCAACTAGTTTACATTTATTCGCAACTCCGTTTGAGTTACTACTCTTAGCAACTGAACTAGTACCAAGTACCGAGGGGTTGCTATAAACACTAGTAAAGTACACATCAATAACATGTATATCAAATATACTTATGTTCACTTTGCCATCCTTCTTATCCGCCAATCACTTGGGGTAGTTCCGCTTCGAGTGACCAATCCCTTTGCAGTAGAAGCACTTAGTCTCAGGCTTAGGACCAGACTTGGGCTTCTTCACTTGAGCAGCAACTCGCTTGCCGTTCTTCTTGAAGTTCCCCTTCTTCCCTTTGCCCTTTTCTTGAAACTAGTGGTCTTGTCTACCATCAACACTTGATGTTTTTCTTGATTTCTACCTTCGTTGATTTCAGCATCACGAAGAGCTTGGGAATTACTTTTGTCATCCCTTGCATATTATAGTTCATCACGAAGTTCTAGTAACTTTAGTGATGGTGACTAGAGAATTCTGTCAATCACTATCTTATCTGGAAGATTAACTCCCACTTGATTCAAGCGATTGAAGTACTCAGACCATCTGAGCACATGCTCACTAGTTGAGCGATTCTCCTCCATCTTTTAGCTATAGAACTTGTTGGAGACTTCATATCTCTCAACTCGGGTATTTGCTTGAAATATTAACTTCAATTCCTGGAACATCTCATATGGTCCATGACGTTCAAAACGTCTTTGAAGTCCCGATTCTAAGCCGTTAAGCATGGTGCACTAAACTATCAAGTAGTCATCATATTGAGCTAGCCAAACGTTCATAACGTCTGCATCTGCTCCTGCAATAGGTCTGTCACCTAGCGGTGCATTAAGGACATAATTCTTACGTGCAGCAATGAGGATAAACCTCAGATCACGGATCCAATCCGCATCATTGCTACTAACATCTTTCAATACAATTTTCTCTAGGAACACATATGAAAACATAGGGAAGCAACAACGCGAGCTATTGATCTACAACATAATTTGCAAAATACTATCAGGACTAAGTTCATGATAAATTAAAGTTCAATTAATCATATTACTTAAGAACTCCCACTTAGACAGACATCTCTCTAGTCATCTAAGTGATCACGTGATCCAAATCAACTAAACCATGTCCGATCATCACGTGAGATGGAGTAGTTTCAATGGTGAACATCAATATGTTGATCATATCTACTATATGATTCACGCTCGACCTTCGGTCTCCGTGTTCGAGGTCATATCTTATATGCATAGCTCGTCAAGTATAACCTGAGTATTCGCGTGCAACTGTTTTGCACCCGTTGTATTTGAGCGTAGAGCCTATCACACCCGATCATCACGTGGTGTCTCAAAGACGAAGAACTTTCGCAGCGGTGCATACTCGGGGAGAACACTTCTTGATAATTTTAGTGAGAGATCATCTTATAATGCTACCGTCAATCAAAGCAAGATAAGATGCATAAAGGATTAACATCACATGCAATCAATATAAGTGATATGATATGGCCATCATCATTTTGTGCTTGTGATCTCCATCTCGAAGCACCGTCATGATCACCATCGTCACCGGTAGCGACACCTTGATCTCCATCGTAGCATCGTTGTCGTCTCGCCAACTATTGCTTCTCGACTATCGCTACTCCTTAGTGATAAAGTAAAGCAATTACATGGCGTTGCATTTCATACAATAAGCGACAACCATATGGCTCCTGCCGATTGCCGATAACTTCGGTTACAAAACATGATCATCTCATACAATAAAATATAGCATCACGTCTTGACCATATCACATCACAACATGCCCTGCAAAAACAAGTTAGGCGTCCTCTACTTTGTTGTTGCAAGTTTTACGTGGCTGCTACGGGCTGAGCAAGAACCGTTCTTACCTACGCATCAAAACCACAGCGATACTTCGTCAAATAGACTCCGTTTAACCTTCTCAAGGACCGGGCGTAGCCACTCAGTTCAACTAAAGTGAGAGAGACAGACACCCGCCAGTCACCTTTAAGCAGCGAGTGCTCACAGCGGTGAAACCAGTCTCGCGTAAGCGTCTGGCGTAATGTCGGTCCGGCCGCTTCATCTCACAATACCGCTGAACCAAAGTATGACATGCTGGTAGGTAGTATGACTTGTATCGCCCACAACTCACTTGTGTTCTACTCGTGCACATGACATCAACGCATAAAACCAGGCTCGGATGCCACTTGTTGGGGAGCGTAGTAATTTCAAAAATTTTCCTACGATCACGCAAGACCATGGTGATGGCATAGCAACGAGAGGATAGAGTATCCGTCCACGTACCCTCGTGAACCGAAAGCGAGCGTTATAACAACGCGTTGATGTAGTCGTACTTCTTCCCGATCCAACCGATCCAAGTACCGAGCGTCGGCACCTCCGAGTTCTGCACACGTTCAGCTCGATGGCGTCCCTCGAACTCCGATCCAGCCGAGTGTTGAGGAGAGTTTAAATCGACCGACGGCGTGGTGGCGATGATGATGTTCCACCGGCGCAGGGCTTCGCCTAAGCTCCGCAGCGGTATATTCGAGGTGTAGTTTGGTGGAAGGGGCACCGCTGCAGCTAAGGAATCGATCTCAATGATCAACTTGTGTGTCATGGGGTGCCCTCTGCCCTGTATATAAAGGAGGGAAGGGAGGGGCTGGCGGCCACCTATGGCTGCGCTGGGAGTCCTACTCCCACCGAGTAGGATTCCCCCAATCCTAGTCCAACTAGGGTTTGACCAAGGGAGAGGGAGAGAGGCGCCACCCCTTCTCCTAATCCTAATAGGACTAGGGAAGGGGAAGGCTGCGCCAACATAGGGCCCCTTTCTCTTTCCCTTAAGGCCCATCAAGGCCCATTGACTCCCGGGGTTCGGTAACCCCTGTACTCGATAAAATTCCCAATTTCACCCGGAGTGATTCGGAGTCAAACATAGGCTTCAATATATCAATCTTTATGTCTCGACCATTTCGAGACTCCTCGTCATGTCCGTGATCTCATCCGGACTCGAACAACCTTGGTACATCAACATCATAAAACTCATAATAAGCATCCATCGAAGCGTTAAGCGTGCGGACCCTACGGGTTCGAGAACTATGTAGACATGACCGAGACACCTCTCGGTCAATAACCAATAAGCGGGACCTGGATGCCCATATTGGTTCCTACATATTCTCTGAAGATCTTTATCGGTCGGACCGCATAACAACATCGTTGTTCCCTTTGTCATCGGTATGTTACTTGCCCGAGATTCGATCGTCGGTATCCAATACCTAGTTCAATCTCGTTACCGGCAAGTCTCTTTACTCGTTCCGTAATACATCATCTCATAACTAACTCATTAGTTACAATGCTTGCAAGGCTTAGGTGATGAGCATTACCGAGAGGGCCAGAGATACCTCTCCGACAATCGGAGTGACAAATCCTAATCTCGAAATATGCCAACCCAACATGTACCTTCGGAGACACCTGTAATGTACCTTTATAATCACCCGATTACGTTGTGACGTTTGGTAGCACCAAAAGTGTTCCTCGGGCAAGCGGGAGTTGCATAATCTCATAGTTATAGGAACATGTATAAGTCATGAAGAAAAGCACTAGCAACAAACTATACGATCAGGTGCTATGCTAATGGAATGGGTCATGTCAATCAGATCATTCAACCAATGATGTGATCCCGTTAATCAAATAACAACTCCTTGTTCATGGTTAGGAAACATAACCATCTTTGATTAACGAGCTAGTCAAGTAGAGGCATACTAGTGACACTCTGTAGGTTTATGTATTCACACATGTATTATGTTTCCGGTTAATACAATTCTAGCATGAATAATAAACATTTATCATGATATAAGGAAATAAATAATAACATTATTATTGCCTCTAGGGCATATTTCCTTCACATTCTTGGTTGATTGACTCGGTATTCGAATCTTGATACATCGCTTGTGTACATATCTAAATGGGAGTACACATTATGCTGCGTGTGACATTTGAGTTGGACATGAAGTGTTCCAAATATTCGAATTCACCTTAAACTGGATTCTAGTTTCTGAATTTGAGTATCGGCATTTGTAAACCATATTCATATATGACAGTGGAATACATCTTTGTCGTCCTTTTGAAGATATATAAAAACACATAGAATGATTTATAAATATTCATATAGGAATACAAAGTGGATTCGAATTTAGTTGCCAGGGTAAACGTGGATGCTTATTGTCCCAAAATTCGAAAGAAGCAGCAAAATGTCCACTCCCACGTCGGCTGCCTGAAGCCAAGTGTTTGGGAGATGGAAATTACTGTCTACCCATTACACGGACAATCCGTCGGCCCAATTTCCACTGCTCTAAATAGGGGTAGGTTAGTAACTTCAATTAGACGTGACATGACCGCCTCTGAGCCCATTCCGACACGGTGGGCGTCAAACATGGGTGGCAAAACACATTTGATTCAAGCTCGTCCGAAAGACCTCTGTTTCTCCCTCCATTTTCCATTCATACACGGTGAGCAGCAAAACAAACTCGACTCGGCCGAAATCGATGTAGGTAAATATTTTCAATAGGGGTAGGTTTGTAACTTCACTCAGACGTGACACAACCGCCCTACCTATCAGCCCCGTTCATACAACGTGGGCGCCAACCGTGGGTGCCAACCACCCTCTCCTCGCCTGAAATTGCTCTGGGCAAATATTGGAGATGCGAGATTACCGTCCTATCCCCAACCAACGAGACGTCCAAATTTTAAACGGGGGCTAAGTTCGTAACTTTCCCATATTTCAGACAGGCGCGTCCCAAAAACATGGTTTCCCGTACCTCTCCCTCCATTTTCCCATTCATACACCATCCGTGCTAGAACACCCCATCCCCACACCAGCCTCCGTCCGCCACCCCGTCCATCCTCCACCACATCCATCGCCACCGTCCTCCACCATGCCGGAGCGCCTACCAAGACCGCGTCGTCCACTGCTAGAGATGGACGTTTCTCATCCACGGCGACAGACCAATAGCCTTGCATCGCGTCCTCTCGCTTCATCGGCGCCGTCGTCCTCTTTGCTGGGGCCGCTCACACGACCTTCTCTTCCACCGCAACGGGACTTATCCCTCGATGCACCCGTCTACCATCGCAGATCTGCTTTAACGCCACCGACAGCCATCGCACCGCCGATTCCTACACGGCGCCGCAAGAGAGGTGGTACTTCATATCTCCTCAACTTTTTAATCTCAACCAGAAAATAGATCTTAACTTGGTTACTCTACTTCTTTTCAGCTCTTAGAATTTAGTTCTTAGTTCGAAGCAAACAATGGATGCTAAATATCATTTCTTCGGTTTGCAGCTTCAAATCTGCCATGGCACAACCATAATACGGTTTAATTGATCATGCTTAGGGTTTAATTGATCATGTTGGTTCCGTGGTGGTTTCTTTAATAGAAATCGGAGGAAACCCTCTTTTGCTAAAAAAATATGCTTAGAGTTTCCCCTTTTATGATCACTATATGATCGAATCGTGCTTCGTGTCATAATAACATTGCTCCACCCATCAAGCTAAACAAGCTTAGATGTTCAAATCTGAATATGATATTATTAAAACAGAGTTGTTTAATTGGTCAGCTAAATGTTCCTAAATTAGTTTGAAAATGCATGTTCGCCGCTGGGTGTATATCTCTGAGGTGCCCACGGTGGGCAGCCCACCACAGGATTTTGGGTCGTCCCAGGCCCGATTCCCCTCTGTTCTGCTGCTGCGCTTCCGATCTCTACTACTTCACCGCCTGCCTGCTTGGCGACTTGCCGTCCCCGGACGGCATGACTCTAGGAGGAGACGCCGGACTAACAGGAGGCCAGGAGCCGCTTGCCCAACAGCGTCACTGCTGCCCGGGCGCGCCGCCGTGCCTACCTTCCCAGTCCGTTCAGGGCTCAGGCGTGCAACACCCACCAAGCCAACCTGATTTATCCTGAGATATGTTCTCAACACTCAGCAGCCACTCCTCATCACCCATTTTCTAATTGATTCATTACTCATTAGGCAGGATTGTCATTAGGGTTTGTTGTGTGCTCAGTGCTACCTACACTTAATGGTTCAGATGTATTTCGGTAATCTTTAGTACCTCTAAAGTTCAAAGGGTTTTCAAAATTCCGGCCCTCGGAACAGAAACTAGTCATTTTGGATTGTTGGTCGTAGTGACATTGACCCAGATTACTACTGCAAGCCAGGTTTGTTGACAATTTTACTTGTCTTTCATACTCATTCGATATAATATCCAATTATTCACGTCGATTAGTTGCAAACAATAAGTGCTAGACAAACTTCTTCATTCAGATTTTGGACGGTTTCTTACTGCAGTTACAATTCTGCATACTTGTCCTAGTAAGCTCACAAGTAAATGATTGATTCACTACATCTATGCTTGCCTTGTCATATTTGTTGTCAATATTCTTTTAGGGTGGACCACCCTGTTTCTAAATACTAGAGCCGTAGACATGAGTGAATAGTATTTCTCTATGTGATCTCTTCCATCATGTGTGGGTAACGAACACTGCATTGTATAGAAAGAAAGTGTCATTTCCAGCTTTTACATAGGTTTCGATCTTTTACATGGAATACAATCTGCCTACTTGCTTTGTGTCGCACTACCAACACTCCACCCTTGAAGCTAAACATTACGCCACTCATAATTGCTTAGTTTATTTGTTCAAATACGAATTTCATATGATTCTAATGTTCCTACTTCAGTTTTGAAATGTGTGCCTGCCTGTTATAGAGACATAAGGGGTTTAATTTGTATTTCTGTGTGTGGTCTGGTCAACACAGTTGGGGAAGTGAACTTTGCATATGGAGGGGTTTATAGGGAGACACTCTCCGAGTTGAATCCGCAATGCACTCCATAGATAATCTAACTACTTTTTATGTTTTCGTGAATCTCAGATTCTGAACAGTATCATAATGATTATGAGCTTGTGCGCATGAAAAGAATAAAGCAGAACAATGCCATGGCTGTCAAACTTGGCATTAAGGGACTGAAATCAAGTCTGGATGTAATGCAATGCAAACGCTCCCCACCTACAGATTCATGCTCAGAATATGATCCTAACAGTGATTCTGAGCTAGAGGGAGACCTAAGTCAATGTAGCTCCCTAGTGGAGGAGTCAGAGGAAGATGCCCTATCTTATTCACCCATCAAGGTACTTGCTCTAACTTTCCAAGGTTACATTACTCGCACATATCTTGCAACTGATCCTTTTCATTGCTTCTACTTTGTTGAACTGCCATTAACTTAGTTTACACATCGTGTATGTGAATACGCCCTGCCTATCCATTTTCAGTACATATTCCATCTGTCATCATACCATATTTATCCATTCAAATGCTGTTTTTGTGTATCAGACGTTCAAAAGGAAGAGGGCGATTGCTGATCATGGAGGAGAGAGCCCCAATTGCCAAATCCCTTTTCGAACCAGAGAGAGCCCCAATTGCAGCAAATAGGACCCCTGTTCCATTTCTTCCCAGTTTAGAAGATGAAGCTTATGTTGTTGTCAGGAACTTTGTGCGCATCTTTCCTTCATGGAAAGATTATACCGCAGACAGAGAACAATTTCCAGTCTTCCTCCGCAACTTACGCGTAAGTAATGTACTAATGTTATTCATGGTCATTACTGCATATGTTTCTGCTGACAGAAGACACAAGATTTCATTCTTTTAAATAGGCGAGGAGCAAACTGGATTGTGATGACGAGCTAGAGTTGGTTGCGCTTTTCAAGAACTCGTTGATGAAGTATCATTCCTACCTGAGGCAATCGCACTTCGATGGCAAGCCTCTGAACGAAATTTCTGTAAAGTCTCCGTTGCTACATTTATCCGACGGTGACTGGAATAATCTTGTTACACATTGGTCTCGGCTGCAGCGTAAGGTACTGTCTATGATATCACATCACAATTTGAACTACATTTCTGCATTTGCCTTAATGTATCACTTGTACGAAAACTGTTAGCAGAAGAACATTCGTTCTCAAGGGACCACAGAATCTCACAACTATACTACACACTGCATTGCTCTTGTGAGTACCTCTTGCCCTGTATGACCATACTTACTTCCATAGTTGTTTGATTATGTAGCATCACTGCACATGTTAGCCTCGTAATCATCCATTTGGTGGACATTATAAGATCCGTATGGACTCTTACACAAATTTAGAACCAACCCAATGCTTTTGAAGAGGTTTAGCTCTGCAGTCCTCTTGTAAGGACTGAACGTGGTCTATCACTGTACTTACATTAACAACTACTCCCACCGTCCCATAATATAAGAACGTTTTGTACAGTACACCAGTGTTCAAAACACTCTTGTATTATGGGAAGAGGGATTGGTTCATTTTGTAGCATTCTGCATCTTATCTCCTCGCCCACCATTTACTAAAAAGATCAGATCTATATTTAATCTTACCAACAAGTAGAATACATGACAATGCCGGTCTTGAGTGTAGCCCATTGCTCTTGTCAGTACATTTTGTCCTGTAACGCTTGTACTTCCAGGGATTGGTAGTTGATTATGTAGCATCAATCTGCATCTTATTTTCATTATCCTCTATCCCTTCCAGTATTATCATATCTATAATTACTCTCTGCAAAATATAGAGTACAAGCAATGCTTATGAAGAAGATTCTGTGCTCAAATTCTTGAGTTATCCTTCCCTTGACATGGAGAAGGGCATTATAAAGCCGGTGTTAACTGTTAATGTAAGTCAGTCCTTCTAAAGCCTTTATCCTCAACTGCTGTTTAATTTGCTCATACTCCCTTTACTGCTGTTTAGTTTGCCGTTTCTACCAAAATGCATGTTCGTAAGAATCGTAAGTTCTAAGTTTTACTTGTAAAACCAAATTTCTTATTCATACCATGCACATTACTTAATACTCCCTATATGTATGCTTGGTTTTGTGGATCTATAATCCAGTGTGTGGTGAAGCAGCCCACGTTTGCACATTGTCATCTCTGTTTTATCTTCTTGATGTGGTGATGATATGAACAACATGCCATGCACATTATCCAAAGTAGATACAATGATTTTCTTTGCCCTTCATCTATGCTTGTTATGTTGACATGGTAATCCAAAGAGTGTGGTGAAGCTCCCGCATTATGAACAATGCCAAATTATGCTATTGATATTTTGAACTTACTCTTTATTTTCTAATTTGAAATTGGATAGAATTGATGAGCAGTTATCATCTTTGTTTATACACGTGCAAAACCTGTCATCTCTCTCGCTTTATTTTAGGGTGATATGCACGATGGCATGCACAAGTCTCTTGAAGGCTGTGAGACAAACCCAACATATATTGCAGCAAAGAAGGCAAAACATCTTGAAGATAGCGAGACAACCCCAAAGTCTTGTCTTGATGTAGTGTTCAAGTTACTTGAGACTAACAATCGACAAGCTCACATAATTCGTTATGCGAATCAGTTCGACTTCTTGGGTCCCAAGTTCTAGCGAAAGGCATTACGCAACTCAACTTCGACTTGAAGTCCTATCTCTAAGAAAGATTGCGGAGAACACCAATGAGAACCTCATCGCTAAACAGCTACACCTGGAAGCTATGACCGACATGCTAGGCTGGTCTCACAGCCTTGCTCAGCAGCTTGCGCAGCAGTTCCCCGGCAAGGCTAAGCTTTCTTGAACTGTCTTGGAAGTGGTCTCGGTTCAGTATTATTTTGTTACGCTGCAATGGTCCCAGTTTTCGTAATCTGCTTCTTCGTTGCGCTTTATGATCACTGGTGGCGAACTTCGATGCCAAGTGGATGTAATATACCTTAAATCCTTTATTGCATAATGTAGGTTTATTCTTAGTTACTATGCCGTAATTTCTTTATTGTATAGAGTAGGTTTGTTCTTAATTCCTACTAGTTACTGCCATCATTCGCTATCTGAAAAAAAAATCAGATGTAGTCGACCGGGCCGAAACATTCGACTCTAACGGGCCAGGTTTTTAGCGGGCCACAATTGGGCCGGCCTGCGTCTTTCTTGGGCCCGAATGATTGGGGCCTTCACGCATTGCGCCAGGCCCAAACTTACACCGACCTATATTTTAGTTGGGCCTTTTGTCGACCCAGCGCTTAGTTTGGCCCAGGTAGCGTTGGGCTATTAACAAGCTGAATATTGTCGGCTTTATTACGGCCGAGATGAAACCACGGGCCTTTAGCAGGCCAAAATGCATGTTGGGCCTCAATTTTCACTAGTCGTCGACAGGCCTTCAGCAGGCCGAAATGTAGACCGGGCCGTTATGGGCCCAGTTAGCTCACGGGCCGTTACTAGGCCGAAACATATGTCGGGCCTTTGTTGGCCCACTGATATCATGGGCCTTTAAGAGGCCGAAAGCTTAGTACAGGCATCAACGACCGAATTACGCGGCAGGCCTTTAACAAGCCCAAAGTCACGTTGGGCTTAACTGTTGCCACCTTTAGCATGGGCCGTTAGTGGGCCCGATGTCCCGTCGGACCATATATGGCCCATGGGCAGCACGGGCCATTCCCAGGCCGAAAGTCACACCGGGCTGAAATGGGCCCATGTCTACATGAGGCCTCTAACAGGCCGAAAGTCACTGGGCTGTAGTTGGTCCCGAATATTCGCCGAACAATTAACGGGCCAGATCTGGCTTCGGGCCGCAAATGGGCCCAAATATTGGGCGAACAATTAACGGGCCAGATCTGGCTTCGGGCCGTAAATGGGCCTAAATATTGGGCGAACAATTAACGGGCCAGATCTGGTTTCGGGCCGTAAATGGGCCTTTATTAAGCAGGCCGTTATTGCGCGGGCCCACTAGTACCTGATTAAGTTCTACGGGCCTTTGACTGGGTCGGCCTTTTTAACCTATATGGGCCTCTGTTGGGCCCAGCCACGTGTCAACGTACCATAGCCATGTCTCCTCCAATGGACGGGCGACATCTGGCCCACTGACGAGCTGACAGGTGTTCCCTTCGGCCAATCAGAATTTTACATGTGGAAATTTCCCATTGGTCGGGGCTTTTAACGGGCTATCGGATCCAAAATCCGACCCGATAGCTTAACGGCGTTCCGTTACGGTGGATGCCACGTGTCGGTCACCCTTGACGAAAGCACTTCTGTGACACACGATTTATCGTCATGGAAGTGGACACTTCCGTGATGATAATTTTGGTAATGTCATGGAACACTTCTACGACAACACATGTATGACTATCTTGATTCTGTCATAAATTTGTCATGGATGTACATGCATGACAAAAAACGCGACCTACTGTGACAAACACGTATCATCACGGAAGTGTATTTTTTGGTAGTGTACCTCGGTGTCGTTCACGTGTTTTGGGGAGGAGGCCTTCGGGGGTGTCCCGCTGTCCATAGCATCTGAGCCCAGTAAATCCTCCGATGAGGATTGTTCGGTGCGGGACCTCGCCAGACTGCAAAACAGCACGACTCAATGATTAAAATGTCATGCCGTAGTGAGTCTGGATGCGTGACGTGTTCGGATTTTATATACTCACGAGTTCACCAAGGGCTGGGCCCTGGGATCCCACTCCGGGCTGCTGTCGGTAGCGGCGGTGGACTCCTCCGGAAGGGGAGTTTTTCCCTTCTTAGGCGACTCGGACTCCAAGGATGCGGAGGTCGTCCTTTTCTTTCCTCCCCTCGCTGGGGATTGGTCTTCGTCCTATTCCTCGTCCTCTCCGGAGGAAGAGCGGGCATCGGAGTCTTCGGATATTGTGTCGAAGTGCCACGGCGACAAAGGCCGCCCCTTGTCTTTTTGGCCTTCTTCTTCGGCGCCTTGTAAGGCGCCGGGACCAGCATCTTTGTCAGAAGTGGGCCGGCCGGTTCTTCCGGCAGTGGGCCTGGACAGTAGATCCATCCCGCCTTCTTCGTCCAGCCCTAGGAGAGTTGGGAAAAACACATTAAGCATTTCCCTTGGGTTATGCGAATAAAATGTATGACTTGCCAACATATGATGACTTACCGAACTTGCAGGGCGGGACAGTTGGTACCCGCGGTCCTCGGCTGAATCCGGCCATGATTTGTCGGACTTGAAAATCACCTTCCAGATGTCTTTGTGCGAGGAGCCGAAGAGCTCTAGCAGGGTCTGGTGCTTGGCCGGGTCAAATTCCCATAAATTGCAAGCCCTGTGTTGACAAGGAAGGATCCGACAAACTAACATCACCTGGACTACATTGACAAGTTTGATATTCTTGTCTTCCATATCCTTGACGCGCGTCTGGAGCAATGACAATTCGTCAGGCAAAGACCAGTTCAGGCCCTTCTTGGGCCAGGATGTAAGCCGCAGGGGAGCCCCGGATCGGAATTTGGGAGCTGCGACCCATTTTGGGTCGCGTGGCTCGGTGACGTAGAACCAAAGCTGCTGCCACCCTTTGACGGAATCATTAAAAGTACCTGATGGCTATGTGACATTGAGCATCTTGCTCACCATGGCACCTCCGCTTTTGGCGTGCTCGCCGCTTACTACCTTGGGCTTCACGTTAAAGATCTTCAGCCATAAGCCAAAGTGTGGCGAGATGCGGAGAAAGGCCTCGCACATGACGATGAATGTCGAGATGTTGAGGAAGGAATTGGGGGATAGATCATGAAAATCGATCCCGTAGTAATACATGATGCCGCGAACGAATGGGTGGAGGGGAAACCTTAGCCCACGGACAAAGTGAGGGAGGAAAACAACCCTCTCGTGGGGTTCCGGGGTTGGGACGATCTGTCCCACCGTCGGAAGACGATGGTTGATGTTCTTGGCCAGATACCCGGCTTCCCGAAGGTTTTTGATATCCTTCTCCCACACGGTAGAGGCCATCCACTTGCCTCCTGCTCCGGATCCGGACATTTTCGGAGCGCCTTTGTGGGTGGATAAGACAAATGCTTGGGCGCTGGAGCTCGGGCGAGATAGAATGGATAAGCAGAGGAAGAAGAAGGCATGGGTGAAAAAGGAGAGTCCTTATCTCCTTATAAAGGAAGCAGGGATCCTGCGCCTCCCCACTTGCCCGATAAACTCGCTTATTCCCCAAGCGCCGTGTTGACGGCGCGGTTGGGTTACCCACACCTGTATTGATGAGAATCCCGTGATAAGGGGACATGATCTCTGCTTTGACAAGACGTGCCAATAAAACCGCCTCGCGATATGTGCGGTAGCGGGTTGGAAAACGGTTCGGATAATGACCGGGCCGCAGCGTGATGTCACGCTATGAAAAGTTGTCAGTAGATTAGATTTGTGGAATATTATGCTCTCTACGGTGGTGTGTGAAATTTGTTTTGCAGAGCCGGACACGATCCTCATGTTTAAAATCTTCTATGGAGTATTCGGAGAATGAACCCGCCTTGCAATGCCGAAGAAAATCCGCGCGCCGGACTCATCGTCATTGAAGCCTGGTTCAGGGGCTGCTGAGGGAGTCCTGGATTACGGGGTCCTCGGAAACCCGGACTATATGCTTATGCCGGACTGTTGGACAAGATTGAAGACTTTGTCCCGTGTCCGGGTGGGACTCTCCTTTGCGTGGAAGGCAAGCTTGGCTATCCGGATATGTAGATTTCCTTCTCTATATCCGACTCTGTGTAACCCTAGCACCCTCCAAGTGTCTATATAAACCAGAGGGTTTAGTCCGTAGGACCAACAACAATCATAATCATAGGCTAGCTTCTAGGGTTTAGCCTCTATGATCTCGTGGTAGATCAACTCTTGTAACACTCATATCATCAAGATCAATCAAGCAGGAAGTAGGGTATTACCTCCATCGAGAGGGCCCGAACCTGGGTAAACATTGTGTCCCGTGCCTCCTGTTACCATTAGCCTTAGACGCATAGTTCGGGATCCCCTACCCGAGATCCGCCGGTTTTGACACCGACACCCTCCCCTACCTTGATTTTGACAAAGCTGTTGAAGACCTCACGTGCTTGTTCATCCACAATCAAGTTTAACCCTTGCCAGGGCCTGCTCAGATCAGATATTCTCAGCCATTCCCATCGGACACACAGTGCCAGCGCTTGCAACGCAAGATTCTACACTCCTAGGCCTCCGAATGCAGTAGGTTTGCAAACCGCGTCCCAAGCGACAAGGCATTGTCCGCCATTGCTCTTCTCTTTGCCAGCCCAGAAGAAAGAGCGCATCCACTTGTTGATCTCCTCAAGAACCCAAACAAGCGGGTCGAGCACTAGGAGTTGGTGGACCGGTCTTGCAGCGATAACAGTTTTGACCAGGATCAATCTTCCAGGCCGCTGGTTGAGTCCTCGTTGCCATGTGGGGATGAACTTCCTGACTTGATCGAGGAGCGGCTGCCAATCTGTCCTCGTTAGTTGATTTATCGCAAGTTGAAGACCAAGATGGGAAGCTTCACATGTCGTTCAACTTGCGGTAACGACATGTGAAGCTTCCCATCTTGCAATGAAATATGGACTCCACTCGATGCTGATAGATCTCATTGTGTTTGATAAGAATTGCGTTCGATTTACTGTAGTTGATTCGAAGGCCAGAAGCTTCGCCGAAGATGTCGAACGTGGCCTTGACGAAGGAAATATCTTGCAAGGACGGCCTCAAGAACAGCGCAAGATCATCAGCATAGAGGGAAAGCCGTTGCGTGGCCGTGACACCTCTGAATGAGCTGATGATTCCTTCTTCTATTGCCATACCTCCTCGAGGTGAGGGTGTCCATGGCGATGACGAAGAGGAGAGGTGAGACCGGGTCCCCTTGCCTTAGGTCCTTGGCATGATGAAATCTCCTAGCCGGGACACTATTGATCACCACACGGGTGTTTCTGTTTTAAGGAGGATCGAAATCCAATTAATCCACCTCTGACCAAAATCCCTTGCCCTTAAGGTCTCCAGGAGGAACGGCCAAGACAGCGAGTCGAACGCTTTAGATATATCCAGCTTGAGAAACAGCCCCTTCTCCTTTCTAGCGCGAAGTTTCCTGGCAAGCTGTCTGACCAAGAGGTAGTTGTCGTGGATGTTTCTTCCCTTGATGAAAGCTGATTGGTTTATGGCCACGATTTCAGACATGCGGGGACGAACTCTGGTCACGAGAAGCTTGGCAAAGAGTTTGGCAAAGCTGTGCGGCAAGCTTATGGGACGGTAGGCACCAACTTGTAGGGCATCAGGGACTTTGGGGATCAAGACAATGTGCGCGCGGTTGAGCTTATCGAATCCTCGTCCATCTCCCACATACAGTTTCAACAGCGCAGCCATGATGTCCCCTTTGATGATAGGCCAAGAAATGTGGTAAAAGGCACCAATGAAATCATCGGGTCCTGGAGCTCTATCGGCCGGGATCTCCTTAATTATGCTCCAGACTTCCTCTTCAGTGAACATTACCTCGAGATCGTCACGGTTGCATTCAGCGGTCTGAAGGTACTCAAGATCAATCGTGTTCTCACGGACTCCGGCCTTCCCAAGAAGATTTTCAAAGACCTCTGAAAAAACTTCCTCTTTTCTAACTTGGTAGGTGATGATTTCATCGCCTCTCTTGATGCACGGGATGAAATTCTTATCACATCTTCCATTGGCTACAGCTTGAAACAACTTGGTGTTCGCGTCACCCTCCCGAAGCCAACGAATCTTGGATCTTTGCCTGTCAATGGTGCGTTCAAAGGATGCTAGGCCAAGCAAGGAGTGCTTCAATGTTCGGCGTAGCCATGTTTCCAGCAAAGACAAGGGACGCCTCTCCTGTGCTCTATCAAGTCTCGCAATTAGCCAGTTTGCAACCATCATGAGGATTTTAATGTTTCCGGTCTTTCTCCGGCCCCAAGCTTGCAAATAAGAAGCAGTATTCCTAAAGAGTACATCCAACCTTTTAAAAGGGTCAAAGATATCATTGCTGCAGACCCAGGCTTCTCTGATCGCATCTTAAAAGCCCTCAAGCTTGGTCTAGTAAAGTTCAAACCGAAAGCGTCTCTTAGCTCCATAAGTGTTGCTCGTAGATAGATGGAGAGGTGCATGATCAGACGCACTAGTAGAGAGTGCTTGCAAAAGGTAGTCTGGATAAGTCAACTCCCATTCAACCGAGACAAGCATTCTATCAATTTTGGTCAAGTTTGGGGTGTTTATCTTGTTCGACCAGGTGAACCTGCGCCCATGCATGTAGATTTCCTTGAGCTCTTGGTCATCAACAAAGTTTTGGAACTTGGTCATCATGGTTCTGTTAATATTTTGATTGCTCTTCTCTGAGCTGCAGAGTATCATGTTGAAATCACCAAGGCACATCCAAGGGCATGGGCATTGCAGCCTTCCTGCATATAAGTCATTGAGAAATTGTGTTTTAAGCTCGTCACCTTGGGGTGCATACACCATAGAGATCCACCACTCGGTACCATCAAGCTGCCGAAATTAGCCGGTGAGGAAGTTACCGTCATATTGCAGATGGTCAACATTCACGCATGCAAGTAAGCAGGGAGTCCCAAGCGAGCAAAATACCACCACGCGTCTCAATCGCAGGCAAGTAAGCAAAACCATCAAATGATGGTCCGAGGCATTGCATCACTATGAACTGGTCCAGGTCTCCAACTTGGTCTCCTAAAGACACACTACATTAACTCTCAACGAAGCAAAGAACTACCTAACTACTTTCCTCTTGGCCGGGTGGGTTAGGCCTCTCACGTTCCAACATACAATCTATGGGTTGTGATCCATGAAGAACACAGACAACCCCATCACCAATGGGCGTGCTCAAAGCACACCAACCGCAACTTCAGAAGCACCGGTGAGGTCGATGTTGTTGGGCACGCACTTGCCGAAAAGCGCTGCTATGGTATAGTTATTCGATAATGTTTTACCATAGCTACTTTCTGTTAATGTTTATTCTAACCTTCTTTTTTATAACTCTGAATCTTGGTAACCCTATGTTCTATCCAATGTGTCCCTTTCTTTTATTTGCACTCCAAAAATGGCACGGTTGTTTTCATCAGATTGCTATCACTTCCATTTTTGTTGAGTTGACGAGACCTGGTTGTACATACTTAAAAGTTGTACTAAAGTTGAGACACTTATTTTGTGATGGAGGAAGTACTTTGTTTGTAATTATACATTTGCAGCTTCTGTCAACAATATCAAAAAATAAAGAACAGTTCTCTGTATCCCATGTTTTGTCACCAAGTAGTGTGTGTGCCAGGCGGTCAATTATTCACCTATTTATTGTCTCCATAGGCCTGCAACTTATACCAGCATACACGTTGATCAAGAACATAATCTTCGGTACCTGAGTTTTTGGTTATATTTATTTACAGTTGTAAAATCCAAATTCTCTGTTAGGATGGTATTCAGTTGCAGGATGGTCCAAATGGAATTGCTTGATCTTTCTTCTACCATCGTTTTGCGTTCTCTTGGATCCTTGCCATCTATATTGATCTTTTATTTATTTGAAAGTCAATGTTGTGTTGTAGCTTGTATCTTCAGTTCATCCTTCCAGTTTTAGTTTTGTTAGTTGACCACATATACTCCCTCTGTCCCATAATGTAAGATGCTTTTTGACACTACACTAGAGTAAAAAAACGTCTTACATTATGGGACGGAGGGAGTAGATGTAAAACTTTTAGGTTCTTCAGAGTGGTGGGAAGAACATAGATATTGTCGTGACGAAAGAATGATGGTCTCGGTCAAATATGCAAAGGATGATCTTCGGCCAGGAAGCTCAAATTGATGAATTATGTTGCCGAGACTGAGGCGGAGAAGGCGGAGAAGGCTGCCCGAGGGGAACATGGTCGCTGAATGTCCTAAGCTTTTGTTCTCTCAGCCAAAACTTTTAGGGTGCTTTCTGTTGCATTCCATTGCATGATCTAAACTTGTTTTAGCACTTTAGTTTTGTTATTTGGATATGAATTTTGTTGTTTTCTCGACGGCCTGTAAGTTGTTCTTCTGTTCTTCCGGCGCTTGAATTGGCACAAATTGTTATTGCAAGCCTTGCGTATCAGCCTGACAAATCATCATTTCCGCAGTTTTGGTTAATTAGTACTCTAATGCTTGGCCAGGCATAGCTGATAATGCTATTGCCTTTTTTGGTATGCCACCTTACTTTGGCTAATGTTAATTTGGTCTAGAATTTTTGCTGGTGCTTTCAACTTGTCGTCATTTCCGCACTCAAGAATCATCACACAGGCTGCCAACAATATGGCATATCTCCTGTTAGTTTTCTAATCTGGCTAGCATGATACTCCCCCCGTCTCGAAATAAGTGAATCAACTTTGTATAGTACAAAGTTGATTCACTTATTTTGGGATGGGGGGAGTACATGTGAAAACTCAAATGAACACCGGCAAGAAACACATGCACAATCGTTTTTATTTTGGAAGCAGCCAACCTGCTACTGATAATACGCTTGGTCAGGTGTATCTGTGATCATCATCATCTGCCTTAAAATTTTATTTGCCATCAAAAGGCCAGTGAAAAGGACACCACCTGATGTCCTAATAAACATGTGTCAGCTAACTATTATGAGAACTTGTGGATGAAATTTGTCCTACCAAAACAAATAACAATTTTTTTTGGTCGTTGTTTGGATGGATGCCAATTTCTTGGCATACCAATGCTTTTTAGTCCACTGCACTTCATGTTTATTTGACCAATATTAGTCAGATACTAAAGCTTGAGATCAAAAATTTCGTAGCCAAATATTGTTGTTTCAGGCAATGACCACACGAGCTTCATGGCTACACTTTGATCGTCAATTTTTCAGGTACAAACGAGAAGAGCGATGGTGTTATCGCTTGGAATAAGCGGTTAGCTAAACCAATCAACAAAAAAGAAGAGAGAATAACAATTTTTTTATAAAGGGAGGAACTCCACCCCACATGGCAAAGTTGGCTATATCAACTCACTCCTTGTTCTATAGAACTTCTATGAAACCTCATGCAACCATGTTCTCCACTCACCAACTAGCTAGGTTGGTTGACGTCGTTTATAGGTGGAAGGGTCACTGCTACCTCTTGAGCTTGCGTTGGTTTTCCCTTGAAGAGGAAATGGTGATGCAACAAAGTGTCATAAGTATTTCCCCCTGTTTTCGAGAACCAAGGTATCAATCCAGTAGGAGACGACGCACAAGTCACCGAATACCTGCACAAACAATCAAGAACTTGCAACCAACGCGATAAAGGGGTTGTCAATCCCTTCACAGTCACTCGCAAAAGTGAGATCTAATAGAGATAATAAAGTAAATATTTTTGGTACATTTGACATATAGATTGGAAAGTAAAGATTGCAAAATAGTAGATCGGAAACTGGCAAGATGTAAACGAGATTCAATAATATGGAAAAGAGTTTTAATATGATGTAAAAGAAACCCCGGGGCCATAGGTTTCACTAGTGGCTTCTCTCGAGATAGCATGCATTACGGTGGGTGAACAAATTACTACCAAGCAATTGATAGAAAAGCGCATAATTATGATGACATCTAAGGCAATGATCATGAACATAGGCATCACGTCTGTGTCAAGTAGACCGACTCCTGCCTGCATCTAGTACTATTACTCCACACATCGACCGCTATCCAGCATGCATCTAGAGTATTAAGTTCATAAAGAACGGAGTAACGCATTAAGCAAGATGACATGATGTAGAGGGATAAACTCAAACAATATGATATAAAACCCATCCTTTTATCCTCGAGGGAAACAATACAATACGTGCCTTGATGCCCCTACTGTCACTGGGAAAGGACACCGCAAGATTGAACCCAAAGCTAAGCACTTCTCCCATGGCAAGAAAGATCAATCTAGTAGGCCAAACTAAACCGATAATTCGAAGAGACTTGCAAAGATATCAAATCATGCATATAAGAATTCAGAGAAGAACCAAATAATATTCATAGATAATCTTGATCATAAATCCACAATTCATCGGATCTTGACAAACACACCGCAAAAGAATATTACATCGAGTATATCTCCAAGAACATCGAGGAGAACTTTGTATTGAGAATCAAAGGGAGAGAAGAAGCCATCTAGCTAGTAACTATGGACCCGAAGGTCAGTGGTAAACTACTCACGCTTCATCGGAGATGTACTGGTGTTGATGTAGAAGCCCTCAGTGATCGAATCCCCCTCCGGCAGATCACCGAAAAAGGCCCCAAGATGGGATCTCACGGATACAGAAGGTTGCGGGTGTGAAAAAGTGGTTTCGTGGCTCCCCCTGATGTTTTTAGAGTGTAAGAGTATATATAGGCGAAAGAACTAGGTCGGTGGAGCTACGAGGGGCCCATGAGGGTGGGGGGCGCTGATACGTCCATTTTGCATCATGCTTTTATATCGACATTTATTGCATTATGGGTTGTTATTACACGTTATGTCACAATACTTATGGCTATTCTGTCTTATTTTACAAGGTTTATCATAAAGAGGGAGAATGCCGGCAGCTGGAATTCTGGGCTGGAAAAGGAGCAAATATTGGAAACCTATTCTACACAGCTCCAAAAGTCCTGAAACTCCACAAAAGTCATTTTTAGAATTAATAAGAATTATTGAGCAAAGAAAGTACCAGAGGGGCCCACACCCTGGCCACGAGGGTAGGGGCGCGCCCACCCCTACTGGGCGCGCCCCCCTGTCTCGTGGGCCCCCTTGGTGGCCCTCTGGTGCCCATCTTCTGCTATATGAAGTCTCTTACCCTGAAAAAAATCATAAGCAAGCTTACGGGACGACACTCCACCGCCACGAGGCGGAACCTTGGCGGAACCAATCTAGGGCTCCGGCAGAGCTATTCTGCCGGGGAAACTTCCCTCCGGGAGGGGGAAATCATCACCATCGTCATCACCAACGATCCTCTCATCGGGAGGGTGTCAATCTCCATCAACATCTTCACTAGCACCATCTCCTCTCAAACCCTAGTTCATCTCTTGTATCCAATTTTGTATCAAAACCACAAATTGGTACTTGTGGGTTGCTAGTAGTGTTGATTACTCCTTGTAGTTGATGCTAATTGGTTTATTTGGTGGAAGATCATATGTTCAGATCCTTAATGCATATTAATACTCCTCTTATCATGAACATGAATATGCTTTGTGAGTAGTTACGTTTATTCTTGAGGACATGGGTGAAGTCTTGCTATTAGTAGTCATGTGAATTTGGTATTCGTTTGATATTTTGATGAGATGTATGTTGTCTCTCCTCTAGTGGTGTTATGTGAACGTCGACTGCATGACACATCACCATTACTTGGGCCTAGAGGAAGGCATTGGGAAGTAATAAGTAGATGATGGGTTGCTAGAGTGACAGAAGCTTAAACCCTAGTTTATGTGTTGCTTCGCAAGGGGCTGATTTGGATCCACTAGTTTCATGCTATGGTTAGGTTTGTCTTAATACTTCTTTTGTTGTTGTGGATGCTTTCAATAGGGGTTAATCATAAGTTGGATGCTTGTCCAAGAAAGGTAAGTACCCAAGCACCGGTCCACCCACATATCAAATTATCAAAGTAACGAACGTGAATCATATGAGCGTGATGGAAACTAGCTTGACGATAATTCCTATGTGTCCTCAGGAGCGCTTTTCTCATTATAAGAATTTTTCCAGGCTTGTCCTTTGCTACAAAAAGGATTGGGCCACCTTGCTTCACTTTATTTACTTTCATTGCTTGTTACCCGTTACGAATTATCTTATCACAAAACTATCTGTTACCTACAATTTCAGTGCTTGCAGAGAATACCTTACTGAAAACCGCTTGTCATTTCCTTCTGCTCCTCGTTGGATTCGACACTCTTACTTATCGAAAGGACTACGATAGATCCCCTATACCTATGGGTCATCAAGACTCTTTTCTGGCGCCATTGCCGGGGAGTGAAGCGCCTTTGGTGAGTGGAACTTGGTAAGGAAACATTTATATAGTGTGCTGAAATTTTCTGTCACTTGTTACTATGGAAACTAATCCTTTGAGGGGCTTGTTCGGCGCATCTTTGCTCTGACCAGTAGAGCAAAGAGTTGCTCCTCAACCTACTGAACCTACTGAAAATGTTTACTTTGAGATTCCTTCGAGTATGATAGAGAAACTGCTAGCTAATCCCTTGGCAGGATATGGAACATTGCATCCTGATTTACACCTTATCTATGTGGATGAAGTTTGTGGATTATTTAACCTTGCAGGTATTCCCGATTATGTTGTTAAGAGGAAGGTCTTCCCTTTATCTTTGAAGGGAGATGCATTGACATGGTAGAGGCTATGGGATGATACGGGATCTTGGAACTACAAACGATTGAAATTGGAATTTCACCAGAAGTTCTATCCTATGCATCTTGTTCATGGTGATCGTAATTATATATATAATTTTTGCCCTTGCGAAGGAGAAAGCATCGCTCAAGCTTGGGGGAGACTTAACTCAATGTTATATTCATGCCCCAATCATGAGCCTCTCAAGAGAAATGATTATTCAAAAAAATTATGCTCAGCTTTCTCTCAATGATCGCACCATGCTCGATACTTCCTGTGATGGTTCTTATATGCTGAAGACTATTCAATTCAAGTGGGACTTATTGGAAAGAATTAAACGCAACTCTGAAGATTGGGGTTCCGATGATGGTAAGGAGTCAGGTATGACACCTAAGTTTGATTGTGTTAAATCTTTTATGGATACCGATGCTTTTCGTGGATTTAGCGCTAAATATGGACTTGACTCTGTGATAGTAGCTTCTTTCTGTGAATCTTTTGCTACTCATGTTGATCTCCCTAAGGAGAAGTGGTTTAAATATAGTCCTCCCATTGAAGTAAAAGTATTTTCACCTGTTACAGTTGAAGAAAAGACTATCACTCATAATGATCCTATAGTTCCTACTACTTATGTTGAGAAACCACCTTTCCCTGTTAGGATAAAGGATCATGCTAAAGCTTCAACTGTGGTTCATAAAAGTAATACTAGAACATATACACCTCCTGAGCAAATTAAAGTTGAACCTAGTATTGCTATGGTTAAGGATCTCTTGGCTGATAATATAGATGGGCATGTTATTTACTTCTGTGAGGAAGCTGCTAATATTGCTAAACCCGATGCTAAGATACATAGACCTGTTGTAGGCATGCATGTTATCTCTGTTAAAATAGGAGATCATTGTTATCATGGCTTATGTGATATGGGTGCTAGTGCTAGTGCAATACCTATTTCCTTATATGAAGAAATTATGCATGATATTGCACCTGCTGAGTTATAAGAGATTGATGTTACAATTAAGCTTGCCAACAGAGATACTATTTCACCATTTGGGATTGTTAGAGATGTTGAAGTCTTGTGTGGGAAAGTTAAATATCCTGCTGATTTTCTTGTTCTTGGTTCCCCACAAGATAGCTTTTGTCCCATTATATTGGTAGACCCTTCTTGAATACTGTTAATGCTAAGATTTATTGTGAAAAGGATGTTGTTACAATTGGCTTGGGGGATATGAAACATGAGTTTAATTTTGCTAAATTTCGTAGACAACCCCATGATAGAGAATTGCCTAGTAAAGATGAAATTATTGGTCTTGCTTCTATTGTCGTGCCTCCTACTGATCCGTTAGAACAATATTTGCTAGACCATGAAAATGATATGTTTATGAATGAAAGAAGGGAGATAGATGAAGTATTCTTTCAACAGGGTCCTATTCTGAAACACAACCTGCCTATTGAAATCCTAGGGGATCCTCCTCCACCCAAGGGTGATCCCGTATTTGAGCTTAAACCATTACCCGATAATCTTAAATATGCTTATCTTGATGAAAAGAAGATATATCCTGTTATTATTAGTGCTAACCTTTCAGAGCAAGAAGAGGAAAGATTATTGAAAACTCTGAAGAAGCACTGTGCTGCTATTGGATATACTCTTGATGATCTTAAGGGCATTAGTCCCACTCTATGCCAACACAAAATTAAATTGGATGAAGGCTCCAAACCAGTTAGAGATCATCAATGATGGTTAAATCCTAAGATGAAATAAGTGGTAAGAAAGGAGATACTAAAGCTCCTTGAGGCAGGTATAATTTATCCCGTTGCTGATAGTGATTGGGTAAGTCCTGTCCATTGTGTCCCTAAGAAGGGAGGTATTACTGTTGTTCCTAATGATAAAGATGTATTGATTCCGCAAAGAATTATTACAGGTTATAGGATGGTAATTGATTTCCATAAATTAAATAAAGCTACTAAGAAAGATCATTACCCTTTACCTTTTATTGATAAAATGCCAGAAAGGCTACCAAACATACGCATTTCTGCTTTCTAGATGGTTATTCTGGTTTCTCTCAAATACCTGTGTCAGGGGACGATCAATCAAAAACTACTTTTACTTGCCCTTTCGGTACCTTTGCTTATAGACGCATGCCTTTTGGTTTATGTAATGCACCTGCTACCTTTCAAAGATGCATGATGGCTATATTCTCTAACTTTTGTGAAAGTATTTGTGAGGTATGCATGGATGATTTCTCCGTGTATGGATCCTCTTTTGATGATTGCTTGAGCAACCTTGATCGAGTTTTGCAGAGATGTGAAGACACTAGTCTCGTCTTGAATTGGGAAAAGTGTCACTTTATGGTTAATGAAGGCATTGTCTTGGGGCATAAAATTTCTGAAAGAGGCATTGAAGTTGATAAAGCGAAAGTTGATGCTATTGAAAAGATGCCGTGTCCCAACGACATTAAAGGTATAAGAAGTTTCCTTGGACATGCCGGTTTTTATAGGAGGTTCATTAAGGACTTCTCTAAAATCTCTAGGCCTCTGACTAATTTATTACAAAAAGATATTCCTTTTGTCTTTGATGATGATTGTGTAGAAGCATTTGAAATACTTAAGAAATCTTTGATCACTGCACATATTGTTCAGCCACCTGATTGGAGTTTACCCTTTGAAATTATGTGTGATGCTAGTGATTATGCTGTAGGTGCTGTTCTAGGGCAAAGAGTTGATAAGAAACTAAATGTTATTCAATATGCTAGTAGGACTCTTGACACTTCCGAGAGAAATTATGCTACTACTGAAAAAGAATTCTTAGCAGTTGTATTTGCTTGTGATAAGTTCAGACCTTATATTGTCGATTCTAAAGTAACTATTCACACCGATCATGCTGCTATTAAATATCTTATGGAAAATAAAGATGCTAAGCCTAGACTTATTAGATGGATCCTCTTGCTCCAAGAATTTGATTTGCATATTATTGATAGAAAGGGAGCTGAGAACCCCGTTGCAGACAACTTGTCTAGGTTAGAGAATGTTCTTGATGACCCACTACCTATTGATGATAGCTTTCCTGATGAACAATTAGAGGTCATTAATGCTTCTCGTAGTACTCCATGGTATGTCGATTATGCTAATTACATTGTTGCTAAATTTATACCACCTAGTTTCACATACCAGCAAAAGAAAAAGTTCTTTTATGATTTAATACATTACTTCTGGGATGACCCACACCTTTGTAAAGAAGGAGTAGATGGTGTTATTAGACGTTGTGTACCTAAGCATGAACAGGAACAGATCGTACGCAAGTGTCACTCTGAACCATATGGAGGACACCACGCTAGAGATAGAACTGCACATAAGGTATTGCAATCCGGTTTTTATTGGCCTACTCTCTTCAAAGACGCCCGTAAGTTTGTCTTGTCTTGTGATGAATGTCAAAGAATTGGTAATATTAGTAGACGTCAAGAAATGCCTATGAATTATTCTCTTGTTATTGAGCCATTTGATGTTTGGGGCTTTGATTATATGGGACATTATCCTGCCTCTAATGAGTATACACATATTTTAGTTCTTGTTGATTACGTTACTAAGTGGGTAGAAGCTATTCCAATTAGTAGTGCTGATCATAACACCTCTATTAAGACGCTTAAAGAAGTTATTTTTCCGAGGTTTGGAATCCCTAGATATCTCATGACTGATGGTGGTTCACATTTTATTCATGGTGCTTTCCGTAAGATGCTTGCTAAGTATGATGTTAATCATAGAATTGCATCTCCTTATCACCTGTAGTCTAGTGGTCAAGTAGAATTGAGTAATAGAGAGCTCAAATTAATTTTGCAAAAGACTGTTAATAGATCTAGGAAGAATTGGTCCAAGAAACTTGATGATGCATTATGGGCCTATAGAACTGCATATAAAAATCCTATGGGTATGTCTCCATATAAAATGGTTTATGGAAAAGCATGTCACTTACCTCTCAAACTTGAACATAAGGCATATTAGGCTATTAAAGAGCTCAACTATGATTTCAAACTTGCCGGTGAGAAGAGGCTATTTGACATTAGCTCACTTGATGAATGGAGAACCCAAGCCTATGAGAATGCCAAGCTGTTTAAAGAAAAAGTTAAAAGATGGCATGACAAAAGGATACAAAAGCGTGAGTTTAACTAGATGATTATGTGTTGCTATTCAACTCTCGTTTAACATTTTTTGCAGGAAAACTTCTCTCTAAATGGGAAGGCCCTTATGTTATCGAGGAGGTCTATCGTTCCGGTGCCATAAAAATCAACAACTTCGAAGGCACAAATCCGAATGTGGTGACCGGTCAAAAAATCAAACATTATATCTCAGGTAATCCAATAAATGTTGAAACTAATATTATTGAAACCGTAACCCCGGAGGAATACATAAGGGACACTTTCTAGAATGTTTCAGACTCCGAAAAGGAATAGGTATGTGGTACGGTAAGTAAACCGACTCCAAAACAATTCTAATGGCAATTTTTCTCCGTTTTGGAATATTTAAGAATTTAGGAAAATAAGAAGTAGTCCGGAAAGGCCACGAGGGCTCCACGAGGGTGGAGGGTGCGCCCACCCTTACTGGGCGCGCCCCCTGCCTCGTGAGCACCTCGTGTGCCCTCCGGACTCCGTTTTCTTTCACGTTACTCCTTTTGGTCGGTAAAAATTCATTATATAATCTCCCGAAGGTTTTGACCACCGTATCACGCAAAAATCTTCTATTTTCGTTTCGAGCTATTTTTCTGACAGATCTAGAGCACCATGATGTCTCCAAGCGCTCCCAAGGACAAGTTTTTTGAGAGGGTTATCAACCCCTATCTCGCGGAGGTGCTGCAACACCCTCAAACCATTGAGATGCGTGAGGGGGTGCAGCACATCCTCCATGTGGAGGGACCAAGGCGTACCGGAAGCGTGGAGACAAAGCTCGAAGCTATGGAACAATAAGTTTTCAAGTGCTAAGGGATAGTGGAGCATGGACTCAATGCCATCCAGACGATGATCGCAGAATTAACCAACAACCACAAGCTAGACGCCAAGAACATCGGGGATACCATCTTCAAGCTTCATGAGAAAATCGAGCACCTCCAAGCCCAGATCTATGACCCGCAAAACCAAAACTGTGAGTATGAATATAGATTCAAGAGGATGAGTTTGGCTGCAGATTTGAGGATCCCGGAGACTCGATCATCCTTCTATGATGGCGAGCCTATGCCTTGGAAGACGGACGACAAGCCTACATCATCAACAACTCCTTCTTCACCACATCCGAGGACATAATCACATGGGTATGGGCACTCCCCTTGGCAACTGCCAAGCTTGGGGGAGGTGCCCCGGTATCGTATCACCATCACACTCCTATCTTTACCCTTTTTCTTAGCTCGATCCTTTTAGTAATATCCTGACTAGTAGAATAAAGCTTTGGTATAAGTTAGTTTTGAGTTTTGCTTTGTGATCCCTCTATCTAATCGAGTCCTTGAGCTATATAATAAAGATTAGTTTTGAGTCAAGGGCTTTGCTATCCTGCTATGATCTTGAGAAAAAAGAAAGAATAAAAAGAATAAAAGAGTTCATATTGATCTTATGGATAGTAATGACTTCACACGTAAAGAGTATGCGGCTTAAAAGTTGTTGAGAGTTGACAAACATAGTTTTGGTCATTGTTGCAATTAATAGGAAGTAATAAAGAAAGAGAGGTTTTCACATATAAATATACTATCTTGGACATCTTTTATGATTGTGAGCACTCATTAATGTATGACAAGCTAAAGAGTTGATGTTGGACAAGGAAGACAACGTAATGGGTTATGTTTTCTCACATCTCAGTTAAAGTATATTGTCATGGATCGTCCAACATGTTGAGCTTGCCTTTCCCCCTCATGCCAGCCAAATTCCTTGCACCAAGTAGAGATACTACTTGTGCTTCCAAATATCCTTAAACCCAGTTTTGCCATGAGAGTCCACCATACCTACCTATGGATTGAGTAAGATCCTTCAAGTAAGTTGTCATGTTGCAAGCAATAAAAATTGCTCTCTAAATATGTATGACTTATTAGTGCGGAGAAAATAAGCTTTATACGATTGTGTGATATGGAAGTAAGAAAAGCGACAGACTGCATAATAAAGGTTCATATCACAAGTGGCAATATAAAGTGACGTTCTTTTGCATTAAGATTTTGTGCATCCAACCCTAAAAGCACATGACAACCTCTGCTTCCCTCCGCGAAGGGCCTATCTTTTACTTTATGTCTTTACATTATGCAAGAGTCAAGGTGATCTTCACCTTTCCCTTTTTTCATTTTATCTTTTGGCAAGCACCTCGTATGTTGTTCCTATATATAGTATGTAGTATATAACAATGATTAGGTAGATATATATATATATATATATATATATATATATATATATATATATATATATATATATATATATATATATATAAAATAGTATATATAATACCACATGGATGTAAGTTAGCATGAACTATTATTGTTGACATCACCCAAAGGTGAATACGTTGGGAGGCGAAATTATAAGCCCCTATCTTTATCAGTGTCTGATGAAAACTCCATAAACATAAGTATTGCGTGAGTGTTAGCAATTGTAGAAGACTATATGATAGTTGAGTATGTGGACTTGCTGAAAAGCTCTATTCTTGACTCTTTCCGATGTTATGATAAATTGCAATTGCTTTGATGACTGAGATTATAGTTGTTAGTTCTCAATGAAGTTTCTGAACCATACTTGTTGTGAATAGATTGTTACTTGAGCATAAGAAATCATATGACAAAATCTATATATGTTATAAGAGTGATCATGATGCCCTCATGTCCGTATTTTATTTTTATCGACACCGATCCATCTCTAAACATGTGGACATATTTTTCGATATCGGCTTCCGCTTGAGGACAAGCGAGGTCTAAGCTTGGGGGAGTTGATACGTCCATTTTGCATCATGCTTTTATATCGATATTTATTGCATTATGGGCTGTTATTACACGTGCTGTCACAATACTTATGGCTATTCTGCCTTATTTTATAAGGTTTATCATGAAGAGGGAGAATGCCGGCAGCTGGAATTCTAGGTCGGAAATGGAGCAAATATTGGAAACCTAATCTGCATAGCTCCAAAAGTCCTGAAACTCCATGAAAGTCATTTTTGGAATTAATAAGAATTATTGAGCAAAGAAAGTACCAGAGGGGGCCCACACCCTGGCCACGAGGGTGGGAGGGGGCGCCCACCCCTACTAGGCGCTCCCCCCTGTCTCGTGGGCCCCCTGGTGGCCCTCCGGTGCCCATCTTCTGCTATATGAAGTCTCTTACCCTGAAAAAAATCATAAGCAAGCTTACGGGACGAAACTTCGCCGCCACGAGGCGAAACCTTGGCAGAACCAATCTAGGGCTCCGGCGGAGCTGTTCTGCCGGGGAAACTTCCCTCCGGGAGGGGGAAATCATCACCATCATCATCACCAACGATCCTCTCATCGGGAGGGGGTCAATCTCCATCAACATCTTCACCAGCACCATCTCCTCTCAAACACTAGTTCATCTCTTGTATCCAATCTTGTATCAAAACCACAAATTGGTACCTGTGGGGTTGCTAGTAGTGTTGATTACTCCTTGTAGTTGATGCTAATTGGTTTATTTGGTGGAAGATCATATGTTCAGATCCTTAATGCATATTAATACTCCTCTGATCATGAACATGAATATGCTTTGTGAGTAGTTACGTTTGTTCCTGAGGACATGGGTGAAGTCTTGCTATTAGTAGTCATGTGAATTTGGTATTCGTTCGATATTTTGATGAGATGTATGTTGTCTCTCCTCTAGTGGTGTTATGTGACCGTCGACTACATGACACTTCACCATTATTTGGGCCTAGAGGAAGGCATTGAGAAGTAATAAGTAGATGATGGGTTGCTAGAATGACAGAAGCTTAAACCCTAGTTTATGTGTTGCTTCATAAGGGGCTGATTTGGATCCACTAGTTTCATGCTATGGTTAGGTTTACCTTAATACTTCTTTTGTAGTTGCGGATTCTTGAAATAGGGGTTAATCATAAGTGGGATGCTAGTCCAAGAAAGGGTAGTACCCCATCACCGGTCCACCCACATATCAAATCATCAAAGTAACGAACGCGAATCATATGAGCGTGATGGAAACTAGCTTGACGATAATTCCCATGTGTCCTCGGGAGCGATTTTCTCATTATAAGAATTTTTCCAGGCTTGTCCTTTGCTACAAAAAGGATTGGGCCACCTTGCTGCACTTTATTTACATTTATTGCTTGTTACCCGTTACGAATTATCTGATCACAAAACTATCTGTTACCTACAATTTCAGTGCTTGCAGAGAATACCTTACTGAAAACCGCTTGTCATTTCCTTCTGCTCCTCGTTGGGTTTGACACACTTACTTATCGAAAGGACTACGATAGATCCCCTATACTGGTGGGTCATCAGGCGCGCCCTCCTGCCTCGTGGCCTCCTTGTTACGTCTCCGACTTCATCTCCAAGTCTTCTAGTTTGCTTTCGGTCCAAGAAAGATCGTCGCGAAGGTTTCATTCCATTTGGACTCCGTTTGGTATTCCTTTTCTGCAAAACTCTAAAATCGGCAAAAAAAAAGAAACTGGCAGTGGGACTTCGGTTAATAGGTTAGTCTCAAAAATAATATAAAAGAGCATATTAAAGCCCATTAAAAATCCAAAACAGATAATATAATAGCATGGAACAATAAAAAATTATAGATACGTTGGAGACGTATCAAGCATCCACAAGCTTAATTCCTGCTCGTCCTCGAGTAGGTAAATGATAAAAACAGAATTTTTGATGTGGAATGCTACCTAAGACATTTCTCAAAATAACATGGCCAAAGAAAACTATCCCTACAAAAATCATATAGTCTGGCTATGCTCTATCTTCATCACACAAAGTATTTTATCATGCACAACCCAGTTGACAAGCTAAGAAATTGTTTCATACTTATGATGTTCTCAAACTTTTTCAATATTCACACAATACATGAGCGTGAGCCATGGACATAGCACTATAGGTGGAATAGATTGGTGGTTGTGGGGAAGACAAAAAGGAGAAGATAGTCTCACATCAACTAGGCGTATCAACGGGCTATGGAGATGCCCATAAATAGATATCAATGTGAGTGAGTAGGGATATCCATGCAACGGATGCACTAGAGTTATAAGTGTATGAAAGCTCAAAAAGAAACTAAGTGGGCGTGCATCCAACTTGCTTGCTCACGAAGACCTAGGGCACTTTTGAGAAAGCCCATCATTGGAATATACAGGCCAAGTTCTATAATAAAAAATTCCCATTAGTATATGAAAGTGACAACATAGGAGACTCTCTATCATGAAGAACATGGTGCTACATTGAAGCACAAGTGTGGAAAAAGGATAGTAGCATTGCCCCTTCTCTCTTTTTCTCTCATTTTTTTGTTTGGGACTTTTCTCTTTTTTTATGGCCTCTTTTTTTCTTTTCTTTTTAATTTTTGTCCGGAGTCTCATCCCGACTTGTGGGGGAATCATAGTCCCCATCATCCTTTCCTCACTGGGACAATGCTCTAATAATGAAGATCATCACACTTTTATTTACTTACAGCTCAAGAATTACAACTTGATAGTTAGAACAAAATATGACTCTATGTGAATGCCTCCAGCGGTGTACCGGGATGTGCAATGATTCAAGAGTGGCATGTATGAAACAAATATGAACAATGGCTTTGCCACAAATACGATGTCAAGTATATGATCATACAAGCCAATATGAGCGTGTCATAATAAATAGAACAGTGGAAAGTTGCATGTCAATATATCTCAGAATGGCTATGGAAATGCCATAATAGGTAGGTATGGTGGCTGTTTTGTGGAAGGTATATGGTGGGTGTATGGTACCGGCGAATGTTGCGCGGTACTAGAGAGGCTAGCAATGGTGGAAGGGTGAGAGTGCGTATATTCCATGGACTCAACATTAGTCATAAATAACTCACATACTTATTGCAAAAATTTATTAGTTATCAAAAAGAAGTACTACGTGCATGCTCCTAGGGGGATAGATTGGTAGGGAAAGACCATCGCTCGTCCCCGACCACCACTCATAAGGAAGACAATCAATAAATAAATCATGCTCCGACTTCATCACATAACGATTCACCATACGTGCATGCTACGGGAATCACAAACTTTAACACAAGTATCTCTCAAATTCACAACTACTATACTAGCATGACTCTAATATCACCATCTTCATATCTCAAAACAATCATAAAGAATCAAACTTCTCATAGTATTCAATGCACTTTGTATGACAGTTTTTATTATACCCATCTTGGATGCCCATCATATTAGGACTAATTTTATAACCAAAGCAAATTACCATGGTTTTCTAAAAGACTCTCAAAATAATATAAGTGAAGCATGAGACATCAACAATTTCTATAAAATAAAACCACTGCCCTACTATAAAAAGATATAAGTCAAGCACTAGAGCGAATGGTCTAGCTCAAAAGATATAAGTGAAGCACATAGAGTATTCTAATAAATTCTGATTCATGCGTGTCTACCAAAAGGTGTGTACAGCAAGGATGATTGTGGTAAACTAAAAACCAAAGACTCAAATCATACAGGACGCTCCAAGCAAAACACATATCATGTGGTGAATAAAAATATAGCATCAAGTAAAGTTACCGATAGACGAAGACGAAAGAGGGGATGCCTTCCAGGGCATCCCCAAGCTTAGACTTTTGGTTGTCCTTGAATTTTACCTTGGGGTGCCTTGGGCATCCCCAATCTTAGGCTCTTGCCACTCCTTATTCCAAAATCCATCAAATCTTTACCCAAAACTTGAAAACTTCACAACACAAAACTTCAACAGAAAATCTCATGAGCTCCGTTAGTGTAAGAAAATAAACCACCACCTTAAGGTACTGTAGTGAACTGATTATTTATTTATATTGGAGTTAAACCTACTATATTCCATCTTCTCTATGGTTCATACCCCCTGATACTACTCACAGATTCATCAAAATAAGCAAACAACACACGAAAAACAGAATCTGTCAAAAACAGAAAAGTCTGTAGCAATCTGTAACTTTCGAATACTTCGGTAACTCCAAAATTTCTGAAATAAATTGGTGGACGCGAGGAATTTGCCTATTAATCTTCTGCAAAAAGAATCAACCTAAAATCACTCTTCTGTAAAAAAATGACAGCTATTCTCGTGAGTTTAAAAGTTTCTGTTTTTTACAGCAAGATCGCAAAGACTTCACCCAAGTCTTCCCAAAGATTCTACTTGGTAAAAACACTAATTAAAACATAAAATCACATATAGAAAGAAGCTAGATGAATTATTTATTACTAAACAGGATCAAAAAGCAAATAACAAAAATAAAATTGGGTTGCCTTCCAACAAGTGCTATCGTTTAACACCCCTAGCTAGGCATTGATAATTTTGAAGATGCTCACAAGAAAGAAAAGAATTGAAGCACAAATAGAGCATCATAGCATGTGAAAAACACATCTAAGTCTAACATACTTCCTATGCATAGGCATTTTATAGGCAAACAAATTATCATAGCAAGCAAAAACTAGCATATGCAAGGAAGCGGAAAGAAACAATGGCAATCTCAACATAACGAGAGGTAATTTAGTAACATGAAAATTTCTACAACCATATTTTCCTCTCTCATAGTAATTACATGTGGGATCATAAGCAAATTCAACAAAATAGCTATTACATAAAATAGTTTCAACACGATCCACATGCATGCAAAGTTGACACTCTTCCAAAATAGTGGGATTAATATTAACTAAAGTCATGACCACTCCAAACCCACTTTTATCAAAAATTTCATAAGATTGAATATTCTCCAAATATGTGGGATCTAAAGTTGACACTCTTCCAAACCCACTTTCAATATTATTTCAAACATTACTATCAATCTCATATTCATCACGGGGCTTAAATAAATTTTTAAGATCATAAGAAGGATCACCCCAATCATGATCATTGCAACAAGTAGTGGACATAGCAAAACGTGCATCCGCAAGCTTAGGGTTTTGCATATTATTACCACAATTGACATCAATATAATTTATAATAAAATCATTGCAATCATGCTTTTTATTCAAGGATCTATCGTGAATCTCTTCATAAATTTCTTTATCACAATTTTTAGATTCACGAATTTCAAGCAAAACTTCATAAAGATAATCTAGTGCACAGAACTAACTAGCAATTGGTTCATCATAATTGGATCTATTAAAAATATTAGCAAGTGGATGAGGATCCATAAACTTTTAGCAAGCGAAGATGCAAGCAAAAAGAAGGCAAATGGTAACATAAGCAAACAAAAGATCAAACAGAAGAGGGGAGAAGAAAAGGCAAAGGTTTTTGAATATCATTTTAGAAGTGGGGGAGAGGAAAACGAGAGCGAATGGCGAATAATGTAATGCAAGGTAGAAGAGTTATGATGGGTACTTGGTATGGCTTGACTTGGCGTAGATCTCCCCGGCAACGGCGCTAGAAATCCTTCTTGCTACCTCTTGAGCTTGCGTTGGTTTTCCCTTCAACAGGAAAGGGTGATGCAGCAAAGTAGCATAAGTATTTCCCTCAGTTTTTGAGAACCAAGGTATTAATCCAGTAGGAGACGACGCACAAGTCACCGAATACCTGCACAAACAATCAAGAACTTGCAACCAACGCGATAAAGGAGTTGTCAATCCCTTCACGGTCACTCGCAAAAGTGAGATCTGATAGAGATAATAAAGTAAATATTTTTGGTATTTTTGACATATAGATTGGAAAGTAAAGAATGCAAAATAGTAGATCGAAAACTGCCAAGATGTAAACGAGATTCAGTAATATGGAAAAGAGACTTAATATGATGGAAAAGAAACCCCGTGGCCATAGGTTTCACTAATGGGTTCTCTCGACATAGCATGCATTACGGTGGGTGAACAAATTACTGCCAAGCAATTGATAGAAAAGCGCATAATTATGATGATATCTAAGACAATGATCATGAACATAGGCATCACGTCCGTGTCAAGTAGACCGACTCCTACTTGCATCTACTACTATTACTCCACACATCGACCGCTATCCAGCATGCATCTAGAGTATTAAGTTCATAAAGAACGGAGTAACGCATTAAGCAAGATGACATGATGTAGAGGGATAAACTCAAACAATATGATATAAACCCCATCCTTTTATCCTCGATGGCAACAATACAAAACGTGTCTTGCTTCCCCTACTGTCACTGCGAAAGGACACCGCAAGATTGAACCCAAAGCTAAGCACTTCTCCCATGGCAAGAAAGATCAATCTAATAGGCTAAACTAAACCGATAATTCGAAGAGACTTGCAAAGATATCTAATCATGCATATAAGAATTCAGAGAAGAACCAAATAGTATTCATAGATAATCTTGATCATAAATCCACAATTCATCGGATGTCGCTAAACACATTGAAAAAGAATATTACATCGAATAGATCTCCAAGAACATCGAGGAGAACTTTGTATTGAGAATCAAATGGAGAGAAGAAGCCATCTAGCTAGTAACTATGGACCCAAAGGTCTGTAGTAAACTACTCACGCTTCATCGGAGAGGTAATGGTGTTGATGTAGAAGCCCTCCGTGATCGAATCCCCCTCCGGCAGATCGCCGGAAAAGGCCCCAAGATGGGATCTCACGGGTACAGAAGGTTGCGATGGTGGAAAAGTGGTTTTGTGGCTCCCCCTGATGTTTTTAGGGTATAAGAGTATATATAGGCGAAAGAACTAGGTCGGTGGAGCTACGAGGGGCCCATGAGGGTGGGGGGCGCGCCTACCCCCCTGGGCATGCCCTCCTGCCTCGTGGCCTCCTCGTTACGTCTCCGACTCCATCTCCAAGTCTTCTGGTTTGCTTTCGATCCAAGAATGATCATTGCGGAGGTTTCATTCGGTTTGGACTCCGTTTGGTATTCCTTTTGTGAAAAACTCTAAAATAGGCAAAAAAAACTGGCACTGGGCCTTCAGTTAATAGGTTAGTCCCAAAAATAATATAAAATAGCATGGTAAAGCCCATTAAACATCCAAAACAGATAATATAATAGCATGGAACAATAAAAAAGTATAGATACGTTGGAGACGTATCAGTCACCACCAACCAAGGACATATACGCACTTGCTTCAGTCGATTGAGCATTACATGATCATATAAATCGATATGACTGGCGGCACAATGCAATGCAACATCACCAGGTTTGATTTATGTCGCCATGCACGCCCTTCATAAATCGAACCATCACCGAGGAAGTTCCATGCTTTCGAGAGGGAAATCGCCAAGATTGAAGGGGAATCCAAATTTCCGTCCTAGTTTGTCATTCAGTTTTTTCCAACGATCAACATACAACCTCAAATGCAACGTGTTCAAATTTGACATTTTCCAGGCTCATTTACCATATTTAGGGGATTATTTGCATTTTCTAGGCATTAATGCGCATAAGTCAAATTCAAACAATCGGTGCATGAAAAGGTGCACAAGAACGGTCTGGAAAACCATGCTCGTGCTATTTAGTACATTCTCATGCCTTTTACAAGGAATTGGCATATATTTCAAGGAAATGTGTGGCAATAGTCAACCATAAACGCATCGTTTACTGGGTTAACAACTATACAAAAATGAAATACATGCTTGTAAAACATGACACCTGCGCGTGGTGCCATGGTATGGCCTCACCGTGCCCTGATAAAAATTTGAGAATGTTTTCCTTATGTCGTCATGCACGCCTTTCATAAATCGAACCATCACCGAGAAAGTTTCATGGTTTTGAGGGGCAAATCACCAAGATTGAAGGGGGATCCAAATTTCCTTTGTCCTTTGTTGATGATTTTTCTATGATGAACATACACCCTGCAAATCACTGTGTTCAAATTTGGCACTTTTCCGGGTTCATTTACCATATTTAGGGGTTATGTGCATTTTCTAGGCATCAATGCACATAATTCAAGTTTAAACAATTGATGCATGAAAGGGTGCACAAGAACGGCCTGGAAAACCCTGCTCATGTCATTTAGTAAATTCCCATGCCTTTTACAAGGAATGGACAGATATTTTGATGAATTGTGTAGCAATAGTCAACCACAAATGTTTGTTTATTGGGTTTTCAACTATAGAAAAAATGAAATAAATGCTTGATAAACATAACGCCTGGCATGATGCCCTGGTAAAAATTTGAGAACGTTTGTCTTATGTCGTCATGCATGCCCTTCATAAATCGAACCATCAACGAGGAAGTTCCATGCTTTCGAGAGGGAAATCACCAAGATTGAAGGGGCATCCAAATTTTCTTCGTTCTTTGCCCTGGAGTTTTTTTTCTATGACGAACATGCACCCTGCAAATCACCTGTTCAAATTTGGCATTTTTTTGGGCTCGTTTAGCATATTTAAGGGATTATGTGCATTTTCTAGGCATTAGCGCATATAAATCCAATCCAGCTATAGTTGCACGGGTGTGATACAAGGGACGAGGATTGTCGTTCGATCGCGGTGCATCCTACGGTGCACACGCGCTATCCGCGTGGCTGTGGTTCCGGCCAATCATAACGTAACACACAACGATGCACACTGTTTCTGGAAGCGATGGAGATGAACCGTGTGCGATAATGAACGAGCAAAATTGTAAGGGAAGCCAAATTTCCTTTGTCGCTTGTAATCGAGCTCTTAAAACCAACGCACAAGATATGCTGCCCGCCCCTCCATCCCAGAGCTCTCTCCAAGCGGTCTTTCATGGCACCGTGGGGCACAATAATTGGTAAGGAAGCAATGGCATCCTGCCGCGCCGCGTTCTTCGCCGCCCGCGACCGCACACATGGTAAGGAAGCGATGGCATCTTGCCGCGCCGAGTTCATCGCCGCCGGCGGCCACATAGTTACGTGGGCGGACTTTGACGTTGCCATGGGCGAATTGACATGTTGGGGAACGTAGTAATTTCAAAAAATTTCCTACGAACACGCAAGACCATGGTGATGGCATAGCAACGAGAGGGGAGAGTGTCTGTCCACGTACCCTCGTAGACCGAAAGCGGAAGCGTTATAACAACGCGGTTGATGTAGTCGTACGTCTTCACGATCCGACCGATCCAAGCACCGAACGTACGGCACCTCTGAGTTCTGCACACGTTCAGCTCGATGACGATCCCGGACTCGATCCAGCAAAGTGTCGGGATGAGTTCCGTCAACCGACGGCGTGGTGACGATGTTGATACTCCACCGACGCAGGGCTTCGCCTAAGCTCCGCGACGATATGACTTCTCCGCGCGCGGGCTTCGCCTAAGCTCTCTGACGATATGACCGAAGTGGAATATGGTGGAGGGGGCACCGCACACGGCTAAGGAACGATCCGTAGATCAACTTGTGTGTCATGGGGTGCCCCCTGCCCTCGTATATAAAGGAGCAAAGGGGTGCGGCCGGCCCTAGGGGCGGCGCTGGAGGAGTCCTACTCCCACCGAGTAGGACTCCCCCTCTCCTAGTTGGAGTAGGATTGGGGAGGGAAGAGGAAGGGCCGCCCCTCTCCTTGTCCTATTCGGACTAGAGGGGAGGGGGCGCGCCTGCCCTGGCCGGCCCTTCCTCTTCTCCCTTGTGGCCCATTAAGGCCCATATACCCCCGGGGTTCCGTAACCCCGGTGTTCCGTATAACTTCCTGTTTTCATTCGAACCCTTCCAAGTCCAAACATAGGCTTCCAATATATCAATCTTTATGTCTCGACCATTTCGAGACTCCTCGTCATGTCCGTGATCATATCCGGACTCGAACAACCTTCGTACATCAATACTTATAAACTCATAATGAACTGTCATCGAAGCGTTAAGCGTGCGGACCCTACGGGTTCGAGAACTATGTAGACATGACCTAGAACCATTCTCGGTCAATAACCAATAGCGGAACCTGGATGCTCATATTGGTTCCTACATATTCTACGAAGATCTTTATCGGTCAAACCGTATAACGACATACGTTGTTCCCTTTGTCATCGGTATGTTACTTACCCGAGATTCGATCGTCGGTATCCAATACCTAGTTCAATCTCGTTACAGGTAAGTCTCTTTACTCGTTCCGTAATACATCATCTCACAACTAACTCATTAGTTGTAATGCTTGCAAGGCTTAAGTGATGTGTATTACCGAGAAGGCCCAGAGATACCTCTCCGACAATCGGAGTGACAAAACCTAATCTCGAAATACGCCAACCCAACAAGTACCTTTGGAGACACCTGTAGTACTCCTTTATAATCACCCGATTACGTTGTGACGCTTTGGTAGTACCAAAGTGTTCCTCCGTAAACGGAGTTGCATAATCTCATAGTTACAGGAACATGTATAGGTCATGAAGAAAGCATTAGCAATATACTAAACGATCAAGTGCTAAGCTAACGGAATGGGTCATGTCAATCACATCATTCTCCTAATGAGGTGATCCCATTAATCAAATGACAACACATGTCTATGGTTAGGAAACACAACCATCTTTGATTAATGAGCTAGTCCAAGAGAGGCATACTAGTGACTATCTGTTTGTCTATGTATTCACACATGTATTATGTTTCCGGTTAATACAATTCTAGCATGAATAATAAACATTTATCATGGTATAAGGAAATAAATAATAACTTTATTATTGCCTCTAGGGCATATTTCCTTCAGTCTCCCACTTGCACTAGAGTCAATAATCTAGATTACACAAGAATGATTCTAACACCCATGGAGTCTTGGTGCTGATCATGTTTTGCTCGTGGAAGAGGCTTAGTCAACGGTCTGCAACATTCAGATCCGTATGTATTTTGTAAATCTCTATGTCTCCCACTTGGACTTGGTCCCGAATGGAATTGAAGCGTCTCTTGGTATGCTTGGTCCTCTTGTGAAATCTGGATTCCTTTGCCAAGGCAATTGCACCAAGATTGTCACGAAGATCTTCATTGGTCCCGATGCACTAGGTATAACACCTAGATCGGAAATGAACTCTTTCATCCAGACTCCTTCATTTGCTGCTTCCAAGCAGCTATGTACTCCGCTTCACATGTAGATCCCGCCACGACGCTTTGTTTAGAACTGCACCAACCGACAGCTCCACCGTTTAATAAAAATACGATCCGGTTTGCGATTTAGAATCGTCCGGATCAGTGTCAAAGCTTGCATCGACGTAACCATTTACGACTAGCTCTTTGTCACCTCCATATCGAGAAACATATCCTTAGTCCTTTTCGGTATTTCAGGATGTTCTTGACCGCTGTCCGATGATCCACTCTGGATTACTTTGGTACCTTCCTGCCAAGCTTACAGCTAAGCATACGTCAGGTCTGGTACACAGCATTGCATACATGATAGAGCCTATGGCTGAAGCATAGGGAACATCTTTCATTTTCTCTCTATCTTCTGCTGTGGTCGGGCATTGAGTCTGACTCAATCTTACACCTTGTAATACAGGTAAAAAACCTTTCTTTGCCTGATCCATTTTGAACTTCTTCAAAACTTTATCAAGGTATGTGCTTTGTGAAGGTCCAATTAAGCGTCTTGATCTATCTCTATAGATCTTGATGCCCAATATGTAAGCAGCTTCACCGAGGTCTTTCATTGAAAAACTTTTATTCAAGTATCCTTTTATGCTATCCAGAAATTCTATATCATTTCCAATCAATAATATGTCGTCCACATATAATATTAGAAATGCTACTGAGCTCCCACTCACTTTCTTGTAAATACAGGCTTCTCCAAAAGTCTCAGATAAACCCATATGCTTTGATCACACTATCAAAGCGTTTATTCCAACTCCGAGAGGCTTGCACTGCACCATAAATTGATCGCTGGAGCTTGCACACCTTGTTAGTACCCTTTGGATCGACAAAACCTTCTGGTTGCATCATATACAACTCTTCTTCTAGAAATCCATTCAAGAATGCAGTTTTTACATCCATTTGCCAAATTTCATAATCATAAAATGCGGCAATTGCTAACATGATTCGGACAGACTTAAGCATCGCTACGGGTGAGAAGGTCTCATCGTAGTCAACCCCTTGAACTTGTCGAAAACCTTTCGCAACAAGTCGAGCTTTGTAGACAGTTATATTACCATCGGCGTCAGTCTTCTTCTTAAAGATCCATTTATTCTCAATGGCTTGCCGATCATCGGGCAAGTCAACCAAAGTCCATACTTTGTTCTCATACATGGATCCCATCTCAGATTTCATGGCTTCCAGCCATTTTGCGGAATCTGGGCTCACCATTGCTTCTTCATAGTTTGTAGGTTCGCCATGGTCAAGTAACATGACTTCCGAATAGGATTACCGTACCACTCAGTGCGTATTTTACTCTGGTTGACCTCGAAGTTCAGTAGTAACTTGATCTCAAGCTTCATGATCATCATCATTAGTTTCCTCACTAATTGGTGTAGTTGTCACAGAACCATTTCTTGTGATGAACTACTTTCCAATAAGGGAGCAGATACTGATTATCTCATCAAGTTCTACTTTCCTCCCACTCACTTCTTTCGAGAGAAACTCCTTCTCTAGAAATGATCCGAATTTAGCAACGAAAATCTTGCCTTCAGATCTGTGATAGAAGGTGTACCCAACAGTCTCCTTTGGGTATCCTATGAAGACACATTTTCCGATTTGGGTTCGAGCTTATCTGGTTGAAGTTTCTTCACATAAGCATCGCAGCCCCAAACTTTAAGAAACGACAACTTTGGTTTCTTGCCAAACCACAGTTCATACGGTGTCGTCTCAACGGATTTTGATGGTGCCCTATTTAACGTGAATGCGGCCGTCTCTAAAGCATATCCCCAAAGCGATAGCGGTAAATCAGTAAGAGACAGCATAGATCGCACCATATCAAGTAAAGTACGATTCGACGCTCGGACACACCATTTCTCTGTGGTGTTCGGGTGGCGTGAGTTGCTAAACTATTCCACATTGTTTCAAATGTAAACCAAACTCAGAACTCAAATATTCTCCTCCACGATCAGATCGTAGAAACTTTATTTTCTTGTTATGATGATTTTCTACTTCACTCTGAAATTCTTTGAACTTTTCAAATGTTTCAGATTTGTGTTTCATTAAGTAGATATACCCATATCTACTCAAATCATCTGTGAAGGTGAGAAAATAACGATACCCGCCGTGCCTCAACATTCATTGGACCACAAACATCGGTATGTATGATTTCCAACAAATCAGTTGCTCGCCCATAGTTCCGGAGAACGGCGTTTTGGTCATCTTGCCCATGAGGCACGGTTCGCAAGTACCAAGTGATTCATAATCAAGTGATTCCGTAAGCCCATCAAGATGGAGTTTCTTCATGCGTTTTACAATCGATATGACCTAAACGGCAGTGCCACAAATAAGTTGCATTATCATTATCAACTCTGCATCTTTTGGTTTCAACATTATGAATATGTGTATCACTACTGTCGAGATTCAACAAGAATAGACCATTCTTCATGGGTGCATGACCATAAAAGATATTACTCATATAAATAGAACAACCATTATTCTCTGACTTAAATGAATAACCGTCTCGCATCAAACAAGATCCAGATATAATGTTCATGCTTAACGCTGGCACCAAATAACAATTATTTAGGTCTAAAACTAATCCCGAAGGTAGATGTAGAGGTAGCGTGCCGACCGCGATCACATTGACTTTGGAACCATTTCCCACGCGCATCGTCACCTCGTCCTTTGCCGGTGCTCGTCTATTCCGTAGTCCCTGCTTTGAGTTGCAAATATTAGCAATGTAACCAGATCAAATACCAGTGCTACTACGAGCTCTAGTAAGGTACACATCAATAACATGTATATCACATATACCTTTGTTCACCTTGCCATCCTTCTTATCCGCCAAATACTTGGGGCAGTTCCGCTCCGAAGGTCGATCGCTTGCAGTAAAACACTCGCTTTCAGGTTTAGGTCCAGACTTGGGTTTCTTCTCTTGATCAGCAACTTTCTTGCTGTTCTTTTGAAGTTTCCTTCTTCTTCCCTTTGCCCTTTTCTTGAAACTAGTGGTCTTGTTGACCATCAACACTTGATGTTCTTTCTTGATTTCTACCTCCGCGGCTTTTAGCATTGCGAAGAGCTCAGAATTGTCTTAGTCATTCCTTGCATATTATAGTTCATCACGAAGCTCTTGTAGCTTGGTGGCGTGATTGGAGAATTCATCAATGACACTATCATCCGGAAGAGTAACTCCCAGTTGAATCAAGTGATTATTATACCCGGACATTTTGAGTATATGTTCACCGACGTAACTATTCTCCTCCATCTTGCAGCTATAGAACTTATTGGAGACTTCATATCTCTCAATCCGGGCATTTGCTTGAAATATTAACTTCAACTCCTGGAACATCTCATATGCTCCATGACGCTCAAAACGTCGTTGAAGACCCGGTTCTAAGCCGTAAAGCATGGCACACTGAACTATTGAGTAGTCATCAGCTTTGCTTTGCGGACGCTCACAACTTCGGCTCAGCTCCTCAGCAGAGCTGTCACCCAGCGGTGCTTCCAGGACGTAATTTTTCGTGCAGCAATGAGGATAATCCTCAAATTACGGACCCAGTCCGTGTAATTGCTACCATCATCTTTCAACTTTGCTTTCTCAAGGAACGCATTAAAATTCAACGGAACAACAGCACGAGCCATCTATCTACAGTAAACATAGACAAGCAAAATACTATCGGTACTAAGCTCATGATAAATTTAAGTTTAATTAATCATATTAAAAACTCCCACTTAGACAGACATCTCTCTAGTTATCTAAGTGATTACGTGATCCAAATCAACTAAACCATGTCCGATCATCACGTGAGATGGAGTAGTTTCAATGGTGAACATCACTATGTTGATCATATCTACTATATGATTCACGCTCGACCTTCGGTCTCCGTGTTCCGAGGCCATATCTGTTATATGCAAGGCTCGTCAAGTTTAACCTGAGTATTCCGCGTGCAACTGTTTTGCACCCGTTGTAGATGGACGAGAACTTATCACACCGATCATCACGTGGTGTCCGGGTACTACTTAACTTTGGCAACGGTGCATACTCGTGGAGAACACTTCTTGATAATTTTAGTGAGAGATCATCTTATAATGCTACCGTCAATCAAAGCAAGATAAGATGCATAAAGGATAAACATCACATGCAATCAATATAAGTGATATGATATGGTCATCATCATCTTGTGCATGTGATCTCCATCGCCAAGCACCGCCATGATCACCATCGCCACCGGCGCGACACCTTGATCTCCATCGTAGCATCGTTGTCGTCTCGCCAACTATTGCTTCTACGACTATCGCTACTGCTTAGTGATAAAGTAAAGCAATTACATGGCGCTTGCATTTCATACAATAAAGCGACAACCATATGGCTCCTGCCAGCTGCCGATAACTCGGTTACAAAACATGATCATCTCATACAATAAAATATAGCATCACGCCTTGACCACATCACATCACAACATGCCCTGCAAAAACAAGTTAGACGTCCTCTACTTTGTTGTTGCAAGTTTTACGTGGCTGCTACGGGCTGAGCAAGAACCGTTCTTACCTACGCATCAAAACCACAACGATAGTTTGTCAAGTTGGTGCTGTTTTAACCTTCGCAAGGACCGGGCGAGCCACACTCGGTTCAACTAAAGTGAGAGAGATAGACACCCGCCGGTCACCTTTAAGCAACGAGTGCTCGGGCGGTGAAACCAGTCTCGCGTAAGCGTCGCGTAATGTCGGTCCGGGCCGCTTCATCTCACAATACCGCTGAACCAAAGTATGACATGCTGGTAAGCAGATGACTTATATCGCCCACAACTCACTTGTGTTCTACTCGTGCATATGACATCAACGCATAAAACCAGGCTCGGATGCCACTATTGGGGAACGAGTAATTTCAAAAATTTCCTACGAACACGCAAGACCATGGTGATGGCATAGCAACGAGAGGGAGAGTGTCCGTCCACGCACCCTCATAGACCGAAAGCGAAGCGTTATAACAACGCTGTTGATGTAGTCGACGTCTTCACGATCCGACCGATCCAAGCACCGAACGACGGCACCTCCGAGTTCTGCACACGCTCAGCTCGATGACGATCCCGGACTCGATCCAGCAAAGTGTCGGGATGAGTTCCACAAGACGACGGCGTGGTGACGATGTTGATGCTCCACCGACGCAGGGCTTCGCCTAAGCTCCGCGACGATATGACTTCTCCGGCGCAGGGCTTCGCCTAAGCTCTACGACGATATGACCGAAGTGGAATATGGTGGAGGGGGGCACCGCACACGGCTAAGGAACGATCCGTAGATCAACTTGTGTGTCATGGGGTGCCCCCTGCCCGCAGATATAAAGGAGCAAAGGGGGTGCGGCCGGCCCTAGGGAGGCGCTGGAGGAGTCCTACTCCCACCGAGTAGGACTCCCCTCTCCTAGTTGGAGTAGGATTGGGGAGGGGGAAGAGGGAAGGGGGCGCCGCCCCCCCTCTCCTTGTCCTATTCGGACTAGAGGGGGGAGGGGGGCGCGCGGCCTGCCCTGGCCGGCCCTTCCTCTTCTCCCTTGTGGCCCATTAAGGCCCATATACCCCCCGGGGGGTTCCGGTAACCCCCCGGTGTTCCGGTAACTTCCTGTTTTCATTCGGAACCCTTCCGAAGTCCAAACATAGGCTTCCAATATATCAATCTTTATGTCTCGACCATTTCGAGACTCCTCGTCATGTCCGTGATCATATCCGGACTCGAACAACCTTCGTACATCAATACTTATAAACTCATAATGAACTGTCATCGAAGCGTTAAGCGTGCGGACCCTACGGGTTCGAGAACTATGTAGACATGACCTAGAACCATTCTCGGTCAATAACCAATAGCGGAACCTGGATGCTCATATTGGTTCCTACATATTCTACTGAAGATCTTTATCGGTCAAACCGCATAACGACATCGTTGTTCCCTTTGTCATCGATATGTTACTTACCCGAGATTCGATCGTCGGTATCCAATACCTAGTTCAATCTCGTTACGGTAAGTCTCTTTACTCGTTCCGTAATACATCATCTCACAACTAACTCATTAGTTGTAATGCTTGCAAGGCTTAAGTGATGTGTATTACCGAGAAGGCCAGAGATACCTCTCCGACAATCGGAGTGACAAAACCTAATCTCAAATACGCCAACCCAACAAGTACCTTTGGAGACACCTGTAGTACTCCTTTATAATCACCCATTACGTTGTGACGCTTGGTAGTACCAAAGTGTTCCTCCGTAAACGGAGTTGCATAATCTCATAGTTACAGGAACATGTATAGGTCATGAAGAAAGCATTAGCAATATACTAAACGATCAAGTGCTAAGCTAACGGAATGGGTCATGTCAATCACATCATTCTCCTAATGAGGTGATCCCATTAATCAAATGACAACACATGTCTATGGTTAGGAAACACAACCATCTTTGATTAATGAGCTAGTCCAGTAGAGGCATACTAGTGACTATCTGTTTGTCTATGTATTCACACATGTATTATGTTTCCGGTTAATACAATTCTAGCATGAATAATAAACATTTATCATGGTATAAGGAAATAAATAATAACTTTATTATTGCCTCTAGGGCATATTTCCTTCATGACAGTGGATCTAGAGGTGGCCAAAGCCGTACAGAAGGAGCAGAAAAGGCAGAAAGCAGTCAAGAAAAGAGATTCCCGCCGCCGCAAGAAAGAAGAGGCCGCATGCCGTGGTGAGGAGAGCTTGGCGGACATCGAAGCACGGTGAGCTGCCGTCTACAAGGCTAGGAAGGAAAACACTGGTGTCTGGCTAGCATGCCTCGAGGCAGCATGTGAAAAGTAGTTTAAGTTTGTAGTATTAGAGAAAATTACCAGTAGTACTTTAAGTATGTATTATTAACGTACAATGTCGGTAAGAGCATCCTTTGAGGGCTTTGAGCGTTGATTAGCATGTGTGCCCGTGTGTATTTTTAGCGTTAATCATTAGAAGATCACAAAACACACGGTTTTTATGCCGTACCCGTGTACGTTTTTTTGCATTAATGATCCATAATTCAGTTACCTGTGCGATGTTTCCTAATAAACCAGGCGTACCATTGATCGAAATAAATCAACTACATGTGTACATTTTTTGGAGACAGGATATCTGCCAATTTTCTGTTTTCTCGCACCCGAGTATTTTACGCGCTTCGTCTCCGTTGTGTGTTTCCCCCGCCCAAGTTTCAAGTTCCGCAGCGAAATTTTCATTAGGCACGCGATTTCAGAATTTATTCCTCCAACCACATTCCCACCCATCAAATTTCCTCAGTATCTCCCCCGCGCCTCCCCCTACCTACAGCTCAAACCGCCGCCGCCGCAACCACAGCTTCAACCAGATCTACGTTCTGCTCGGATCCGGTCAGGTAACCCACCGATCTCTATCACGTCCCCGGCCTGATTTCTTAAATGATGCCTGCGAAACATCCTCATGCCTCCAAATCCCCACCACCCCTACCTCCAAAGCATCGCCGCGCAAGCCCAACCACATATCACGTGGAGGTCGAGGAGCTGATGGCGGTCCATGGCGCGATGGCCGCTGCGCCTGTTGACCCGGAGGAACACCTCGCCTCTGCCACCGCCGACATGGTGTAGGCACTTGCCCAAATGAAGTGCCCCAGCGACTACCCCCCAGGACTTAAATGGTATGATCTGACCAGCTAAATCTTACCAATACCACTTGCAATGACTATGTTTTGTATGGTTGATGTATTAAGCATGTTTGTGCCTTGTAAGTATTAACTGTCCAGCTCAATTTCACCAATACCAGCAACAAACTTACAATACATGACTCGGGATATCACTAGAGATGTTGCCCATTTGCTATTTTTGGTGGATGCTAACCTTGTTGTACTTAACATGCCTGTCCATGTACTTACGTGAGGTCATAACGGCCGACGCTGTTGTTTGCCGTTGAGGTTAGCTACATCCCTTGTCTTACAAAGATTTCACATCATTTGTGCAATTGCAGTTTAACTTCTACCATTTACTAGTTGCCTGTAGGTACACATGTCAGTGGCACTAATCCACGCTTCGACCCGGAGGAACAACTCGCCTCCACCGCCGCTGACTTTGGGCGGGCTCTGGCCAAGATGAAGTGCCCCAGCAACTAGCTCTCAGGACTTACCAAGTATGTACTCACCATTTCATTCTTACCAATATCAGTTGCAATTAATGGCTATGTTTTGTACGGCCGATGTATTAAGCATGTTCTAGTAAACATGCCTAACATGTTTTAGCTATTTCCCTACCTTTTTATAGACAACTTGGTCATTCTCTGCTCTGGCAGCACCTGCCTTGTGATGTTTAACTCTGCCAATTGCATTTTTATCACTACCGGTTTCAATGGCTATTAAACCTGTTGCAATTAACAGTTGAATCCATTTTTAAACAGTTGTATTTCAGTGGCTACAAACTTACAAAACATGACTTAGGATGCTGTTAAGCCTGTTGCAATTAACAGTTGTATCCATTTTTAATCTGTCCCTTTGTTACCATGCTACTCTCCGCAATGAAGATATACTAGAGATGCTGCCCATTTGCTATTTCTGGTGGATACTAACCCTGTTGTACTTAACATGCCTTTCCATGTACTTACGCAGGGCCATAACGGGCGATATTGTTGTTTGCCGTAGAGGTTAGCTGCATCTTATGTCTTACAGTATTTTACATCATTTGTGCAATTGCAGCTTTGCTTCTAACATTTACTTGCTTCTTGTAGGTACACATGTCGACGGCACTGATCCACGCTTCAACCTAGAGGAAGAGGTCGCCTCCGCCGCCGCTGACTTTGGGTGGGCTCTAGCCAAGATGAAGTGCCCCCGCAACTACCTCTCAGGACATACCAAGTATGAACTCACCGGTTCAATCTTACCAATACTAGTTGCAATTAATGACTATGTTTTGTACGGTCGATGTATTAAGCATGTTCTAGTAAACATGCTTAACACGTTTTAGCTAGTTTTCCTACCTTTTTATAGACAATTGGGCCTTATCTGCTCTGGCAGCACCTTCCTTCTGATGTTTAACTGTACCAATTGCATTTTATCAGTACCGGTTTCAATGGCCATTAAGCATGTTGCAATTAACAGTTGTATCCATTTTTAAACAATTGTATTTCAATGGCTACAAACTTACAAGACATGAATTAGAATGTTGTTAAGCCTGCTGCAATTAACAGTTTTATCCATTTTTTAATCCGTCCTTTTGCTACCGTGTTACTCTTTCGCAATGAAGATATCACTACAGATGTTGCCTTTTAATTTATTACCATTTGCTATTTTTGGTGGATGTTAACCCTGTTGTAGTTAACATTGGCTTTCAATGTACTTACATAGGGCTACAATGGCGATGCTGTTGTTTGTCGTCGAGGTTAGCTGCATCTCATGTCTTATACACCATATGTTCCTAAATATAAGTATTTTTAGAGATTCCAATATAGACTATATAAGGAGCAAAATGAGTGAATCTAAATTCTAATCTAAACTATATCTATATTTCTATATACATCCGTATGTAGTTCATATTGAAATCTCTAAAAATACTTGTACTTAGGAATGTAGGTAGTTGTATTTTACATCATTTGTGCAATCTCAATTTAGCTTCTAACATTTACTGGTTGCTTGTAGGTACAGAGCGGTGCTGATCCACGCTCCGATTCCTTTTATGTATGGGCAATGAGATATTCACGAACAATCGTCAAATGAGGAAACTAAGAAAGATTGTTAGGCGAAAGAAACGGGTGATGGGAATTAAGTTCTTTATTTACACTTTGTCCAAGACAACAGTGAACTTTAGGATGGTAAGTAATGTGTTTCCTTTTTCCCCTGCCCACAACAAGTTACTCTATTAGACCTCAAGATCTGATATTTTTCTTTTCAGTGGTTTTCGAAGCTATTTACTGATGATTACCTTGCAAACCACATGACCGGACTGGAGAAAACTAAGATTAAAGTGTATAATTCATGCTACCATGATAATGCTCTAGAAGTCTTCCTGAAGGCGGTGAAGGATGGGCGAGCGATCGTCACAAGGGGTGGACAAAAGTTGTTCGTGCCTATGGCATGCAGGAAGGCACATTATGGGCATTCCACTTCTTCAACACCATTGGCAGTCAAAATGATTTACACTTGTCTCTTCATCTTTACCGCCTCTAAATATTGTGGTTCATCATAGTTAATTGTTGTCTAATCCTGTAATTACTGAACACATTGTACTGACAATTTTATTTATGGATTCGTTGTTGAACCATTGTGCTGAGAAGTTGAATTGCACATTTCATATTTCAAAATTTCCAATTCGAATAATAAATTACAGGAAAAAATAAAAATATACAGGAGCAAATAAAATAATGTGCACACGGTTAGAAGGAAAACAGCGTGTGCGATGAAAAAAAAGAACAGGCGGTTCTTTGACGTGAAACGTTTGCGATGCCCGACGGACGCACACACGGTTTCGTCTCATATGCGTGTGCGATTCATGGTAATACGGCAAACGTTTCAAAACAGTGTGCGTGTGTGATAGGAATACCAATCACACACAGTTATGAAAATGGACATGTTGGTGTTAGTAGAGGCACTGCACACATTTATATTCTTGAACCGTGCGCGATAACATACCTATCACAAACATATCGGCAGGTTAAATGTTGATGTCCACCTTTTTCACACGACTATAGCAGCGTAATCGTTTGGGATGTCTCTCTGATCAGAAACGTAACGTCGAGATATAACATGTGGGATTGAGGCGGCTTCTCATACGTTTATTCTATGGCGATTGTCAGTAGCCGCTCGCCCATCCCCGACGGTTTCTGGGTCGTGTGGGAAGGACCTGGAAAGGGTGCACAAGAACGGCCTGGAAAACCCTGCTCATGTCATTTAGTAAATTCCCATGCCTTTTACAAGGAATGGACAGATATTTCGATGAATTGTGTAGCAATAGTCAACCACAAATGTTTGTTTATTGGGTTTTCAACTATAGAAAAAATGAAATAAATGCTTGATAAACATAACGCCTGGCATGATGCCCTGGTAAAAATTTGAGAACGTTTGTCTTATGTCGTCATGCATGCCCTTCATAAATCGAACCATCAACGAGGAAGTTCCATGCTTTCGAGAGGGAAATCACCAAGATTGAAGGGGAATCCAAATTTTCTTCGTTCTTTGCCCTGGAGTTTTTTTTCTATGACGAACATGCACCCTGCAAATCACCTGTTCAAATTTGGCATTTTTTTGGGCTCGTTTAGCATATTTAAGGGATTATGTGCATTTTCTAGGCATTAGCGCATATAAATCCAATCCAGCTATAGTTGCACGGTTTTGATACAAGGGACGAGGATTGTCGTTCGATCGCGGTGCATCCTACGGTGCACACGCGCTATCCGCGTGGCTGTGGTTCCGGCCAATCATAACGTAACACACAACGATGCACACTGTTTCCGGAAGCGATGGAGATGAACCGTGTGCGATAATGAACGAGCAAAATTGTAAGGGAAGCCAAATTTCCTTTGTCGTTTGTAACTGAGCTCTTAAAAACCACCGCACAGTATGGCTGCCCGGCCCCTCCATCCCAGAGCTCTCTCCAAGCGGTCTTTCATGGCACCGTGGGGCACAATAATTGGTAAGGAAGCAATGGCATCCTGCCGCGCCGCGTTCTTCGCCGCCCGCGACCGCACACATGGTAAGGAAGCGATGGCATCTTGCCGCGCCGAGTTCATCGCCGCCGGCGGCCACATAGTTACGTGGGCGGACTTTGACGTTGCCATGGGCGAATTGACAGTGGATCTAGAGGTGGCCAAAGCCGTACAGAAGGAGCAGAAAAGGCAGAAAGCAGTCAAGAAAAGAGAGTCCCGCCGCCGCAAGAAAGAAGAGGCCGCATGCCGTGGTGAGGAGAGCTTGGCGGACATCGAAGCACGGTGAGCTGCCGTCTACAAGGCTAGGAAGGAAAACACTGGTGTCTGGCTAGCATGCCTCGAGGCAGCATGTGAAAAGTAGTTTAAGTTTGTAGTATTAGAGAAAATTACCAGTAGTACTTTAAGTATGTATTATTAACGTACAATGTCGGTAAGAGCATCCTTTGAGGGCTTTGAGCGTTGATTAGCATGTGTGCCCGTGTGTATTTTTAGCGTTAATCATTAGAAGATCACAAAACACACGGTTTTTATGCCGTACCCGTGTACGTTTTTTTGCATTAATGATCCATAATTCAGTTACCTGTGCGATGTTTCCTAATAAACCAGGCGTACCATTGATCGAAATAAATCAACTACATGTGTACATTTTTTGGAGACGGGATATCTGCCAATTTTCTGTTTTCTCGCACCCGAGTATTTTACGCGCTTCGTCTCCGTTGTGTGTTTCCCCCGCCCAAGTTTCAAGTTCCGCAGCGAAATTTTCATTAGGCACGCGATTTCAAAATTTATTCCTCCAATCACATTCCCACCCATCAAATTTCCTCAGTATCTCCCCCGCGCCTCCCCCTACCGGCAGCTCAAACCGCCGCCGCCGCAACCACAGCTTCAACCAGATCTACGTTCTGCTCGGATCCGGTCAGGTAACCCACCGATCTCTATCACGTCCCCGGCCTGATTTCTTAAATGATGCCTGCAAAACATCCTCATGCCTCCAAATCCCCACCACCCCTACCTCCAAAGCATCGCCGCGCAAGCCCAACCACATATCACGTGGAGGTCGAGGAGCTGATGGCGGTCCATGGCGCGATGGCCGCTGCGCCTGTTGACCCGGAGGAACACCTCGCCTCTGCCACCGCCGACATGGTGTAGGCACTTGCCCAAATGAAGTGCCCCAGCGACTACCCCCCAGGACTTAAATGGTATGATCTGACCAGCTAAATCTTACCAATACCACTTGCAATGACTATGTTTTGTATGGTTGATGTATTAAGCATGTTTGTGCCTTGTAAGTATTAACTGTCCAGCTCAATTTCACCAATACCAGCAACAAACTTACAATACATGACTCGGGATATCACTAGAGATGTTGCCCATTTGCTATTTTTGGTGGATGCTAACCTTGTTGTACTTAACATGCCTGTCCATGTACTTACGCAGGGTCATAACGGCTGACGCTGTTGTTTGCCGTTGAGGTTAGCTACATCCCTTGTCTTACAGTATTTCACATCATTTGTGCAATTGCAGTTTAACTTCTACCATTTACTAGTTGCCTGTAGGTACACATGTCAGTGGCACTAATCCACGCTTCGACCCGGAGGAACAACTCGCCTCCACCGCCGCTGACTTTGGGCGGGCTCTGGCCAAGATGAAGTGCCCCAGCAACTAGCTCTCAGGACTTACCAAGTATGTACTCACCATTTCATTCTTACCAATATCAGTTGCAATTAATGGCTATGTTTTGTACGGCCGATGTATTAAGCATGTTCTAGTAAACATGCCTAACATGTTTTAGCTATTTCCCTACCTTTTTATAGACAACTTGGTCATTCTCTGCTCTGGCAGCACCTGCATTGTGATGTTTAACTCTGCCAATTGCATTTTTATCACTACCGGTTTCAATGGCTATTAAACCTGTTGCAATTAACAGTTGAATCCATTTTTAAACAGTTGTATTTCAGTGGCTACAAACTTACAAAACATGACTTAGGATGCTGTTAAGCCTGTTGCAATTAACAGTTGTATCCATTTTTAATCTGTCCCTTTGTTACCATGCTACTCTCCGCAATGAAGATATACTAGAGATGCTGCCCATTTGCTATTTCTGGTGGATACTAACCCTGTTGTACTTAACATGCCTTTCCATGTACTTACGCAGGGCCATAACGGGCGATGTTGTTGTTTGCCGTAGAGGTTAGCTGCATCTTATGTCTTACAGTATTTTACATCATTTGTGCAATTGCAGCTTTGCTTCTAACATTTACTTGCTTCTTGTAGGTACACATGTCGACGGCACTGATCCACGCTTCAACCTAGAGGAAGAGGTCGCCTCCGCCGCCGCTGACTTTGGGTGGGCTCTAGCCAAGATGAAGTGCCCCCGCAACTACCTCTCAGGACATACCAAGTATGAACTCACCGGTTCAATCTTACCAATACTAGTTGCAATTAATGACTATGTTTTGTACTGTCGATGTATTAAGCATGTTCTAGTAAACATGCTTAACACGTTTTAGCTAGTTTTCCTACCTTTTTATAGACAATTGGGCCTTATCTGCTCTGGCAGCACCTTCCTTCTGATGTTTAACTGTACCAATTGCATTTTATCGAGACCGGTTTCAATGGCCATTAAGCATGTTGCAATTAACAGTTGTATCCATTTTAAACAATTGTATTTCAATGGCTACAAACTTACAAGACATGAATTAGAATGTTGTTAAGCCTGCTGCAATTAACAGTTTTATCCATTTTTTAATCCGTCCTTTTGCTACCGTGTTACTCTTTCGCAATGAAGATATCACTACAGATGTTGCCTTTTAATTTATTACCATTTGCTATTTTTGGTGGATGTTAACCCTGTTGTAGTTAACATTGGCATTCAATGTACTTACATAGGGCTACAATGGCGATGCTGTTGTTTGTCGTCGAGGTTAGCTGCATCTCATGTCTTATACACCATATGTTCCTAAATATAAGTATTTTTAGAGATTCCAATATAGACTATATAAGGAGCAAAATGAGTGAATCTAAATTCTAATCTAAACTATATCTATATTTCTATATACATCCGTATGTAGTTCATATTGAAATCTCTAAAAATACTTGTACTTAGGAATGTAGGTAGTTGTATTTTACATCATTTGTGCAATCTCAATTTAGCTTCTAACATTTACTGGTTGCTTGTAGGTACAGAGCGGTGCTGATCCACGCTCCGATTCCTTTTGCGTGTGGGCAATGAGATATTCACGAACAATCGTCAAATGAGGAAACTAAGAAAGATTGTTAGGCGAAAGAAACGGGTGATGGGAATTAAGTTCTTTATTTACACTTTGTCCAAGACAACAGTGAACTTTAGGATGGTAAGTAATGTGTTTCCTTTTTCCCCTGCCCACAACAAGTTACTCTATTAGACCTCAGTATCTGATATTTTTCTCTTTTCAGTGGTTTTCGAAGCTATTTACTGATGATTACCTTGCAAACCACATGACCGGACTGGAGGAAACTAAGATTAAAGTGTATAATTCATGCTACCATGATAATGCTCTAGAAGTCTTCCTGAAGGCGGTGAAGGATGGGCGAGCGATCGTCACAAGGGGTGGACAAAAGTTGTTCGTGCCTATGGCATGCAGGAAGGCACATTATGGGCATTCCACTTCTTCAACACCATCGGCAGTCAAAATGATTTACACTTGTCTCTTCATCTTTACCGCCTCTAAATATTGTGGTTCATCATAGTTAATTGTTGTCTAATCCTGTAATTACTGAACACATTGTACTGACAATTTTATTTATGGATTCGTTGTTGAACCATTGTGCTGAGAAGTTGAATTGCACATTTCATATTTCAAAATTTCCAATTCGAATAATAAATTACAGGAAAAAATAAAAATATACAGGAGCAAATAAAATAATGTGCACACGGTTAGAAGGAAAACAGCGTGTGCGATGAAAAAAAAAACAGGCGGTTCTTTGACGTGAAACGCTTATGATGCCAGACGGACGCATTACACGGTTTCGTCTCATATGCGTGTGCGATTCATGGTAATACGGCAAACGTTTCAAAATAGTGTGCGTGTGTGATAGGAATACCAATTACACACAGTTATGAAAATGGACATGTTGGTGTTAGTAGAGGCACTGCACACATTTATATTCTTGAACCGTGCGCGATAACATACCTATCACAAACATATCGGCAGGTTAAATGTTGATGTCCACCTTTTTCACACGACTATAGCAGCGTAATCGTTTGGGATGTCTCTCTGATCAGAAACGTAACGTCGAGATATAACATGTGGGATTGAGGCGGCTTCTCATACGTTTATTCTATGGCGATTGTCAGTAGCCGCTCGCCCATCCCCGACGGTTTCTGGGTCGTGTGGGAAGGACCCCCCTATCGCCCACACTCACTAGACGACGGTTTTAAATGTCGTCGCGGAAAGGGGTTAAAAACCGTTTATATAACACCTTACAGTACCAGTGTACGTTCAAAAAAAATCCATTCAGTTGATATTTTATTTTCTTTTCCTCTGTTTGTCTATGTGTATTTTGCATAGCTGCAAAAAAGTTTGTTAAAAATTACATAATATCACCATGTCACATTAATCGGGTTACCCATCAGGTAACCCATGGGTGTAGACTTGTACCCATACCCTACCCATCAATAATAGGGTTGCCCATGAGTCATATCCATGAGCGCACATGCAGACCCATACCCTACCCATTCGGGTCGGGTGTCCATGGACACACATACTCATGGGTCAAATTGCCGGGTTGAAGAGGGGGTACCACTCAGTACCAGAGATAGGGTTACAAGCTTCTCCATGCATCAGCTCACAGGCTCCATCCGCCACCATTTTCCACACCGAGCCCCATCGGCCATTACCCCAAGACGCACCCCCGTCCACTGGGACCCTGGTAGCCACAATCGCCAGATGAGACACCAGCATCGCCATCATTAGGAGGGAAACACAACCGGGAGTGCGCCGGGCCACGGGGTGCTGGAGGAAGTTTGTCGTCTTTTTTTGAAACGGAGACAAAAGCTTTGCCTCATCCATTAAATAAGAGAGAATATAGTTTGTTACAAGCCACCGAAATACACGACATGTGAATTACTCGCGCGCGATAAAAGACCCTAATTTCTTAGCTCCGGCGATGACCCAAAGGTTTGCCTCGGTGGAGATGGACGAAAGCAAGATTGGCGGTGGGGCACTCTTATGCTTAAAAATCCTTGCATTCCGCTCGTTCCAAACTGTCCAAGACACAAGCATGGTGATGGAGGCCTTGGCTTGACGATCTGGCGTTCCTTCGACGCAAGTGCTTGCCCACCAATCTTCAACCGTTTCAAAGAAGGGCCAAGCGGAAGTGTCGAGCCCGAGCATGGGGAATTTCTCAATGACCAGAGACAAAAGGCGTCGGGTGTAGCGGCACTTCTAGAAGAGATGGGGCCCGCACTCTTGCACTCTCTTGCAGAGAGGGCAAACATCACAATTTGGCCATCCTCGCTTTGCCAATCTATCCGCCGTCCAGATTCTATCTTGAAGAGCTAGCCAAGTAAAAAAATTAACTTTTGGAGGCGCCCAAACCATCCTGTCCATGGGCGACAGGACCATCCCTAGGAATTGCACCCTGTATGCGGAAGTTGCCGAGTACTGCCCATTGCTCGTATGCTTCCAAATGATGTCATCCTCGGTGACCTCGTCAAGGTGGACCTCATTAAGAAGCATCCAAAGAGTGAAGAAATGCGTCATGTGCTCGGCGGTTACGTTGATGGGGGTTTTAATCTTGAGGATCCACGCGTTGTGCTTGAGGGCCTCCCTGACCTTCCAACATTTTGTCTTGGAGGCTTCAAAAATGAGTGGGGCAATGTCTCTTGGCGAACGCCCAAGAAGCCAAGGAGAGTCCCAAAAGGGTGTCCTCGCGCCGTTACCAACAATGATGGTGGTTGAGGCATAGAAAAAATTGAGGTCCTCCGCATCACATGGGTTTCCCATCCCCACCCACATCTTGTTGGGCTCTTTCCATTCGTACCACGACCATCGTAACCAGAGAGCCCTCGTAAACTTGGAGGTGTTCAG